>JAUMHG010000024.1:3149436-3161293 GCA_032359395.1 Enteromius anoplus
ATATTAGAGCCAATATTATCGGCCGGAATTACGCATTTTCCAAAACTATCGTTATCAACATTTATAATGGAGAATAAATTAATATTTCAAAAATAAAATAAAAATGGATGAAACACCCTTACTGGTCACTTTGATTTGGTTGTTGTTGTTTTTGTTCAAAGGACTTTACGTTTCATATCTTAAGTTTGTATTTTTTTACATTTAATTTATCAGAACTTTAATATATTTTGATGTTCCTCTGTTCTGTTGTAACAATAAAAGAAACAAGTTTCTTTTTAAAATACATTATCATATTATGTTAGTTAAAACTCAGAAATAACTACAAATAACTAATTTTAGGGAAATCTGTTAATGTTTTGTTGCGCGTTTCTGAAAAAAATTTAAATAATAAAAATGGCCGATATATCGGAATATCGGATTTTAAAACCAACAAATATTTGTATCGGTATTTGTATTCAAAATCCTTTATCGGTCAGGCTCTAATATATATATATATTTAATAAAAAATGAACATTTTTACATGCATGTATGTGTATTAATATATACATAATAAATAAACAGCACACACATATATTATGAAAATAAAAACATACAACAAAATGTTTTGTTTTGGATGCAAGAAATTGTGATTAATCGTTTGACATAATTTAAACTGAAAAGCTGAAAGCTGAAAAAATAAGCTTTCCAATTATGTATGGTTTATTATTATAGGACAATATTTGAAAATATATACAACTATTTGAAAATCTGGAGGGAGGAATCTGAGGGTGCAAAAAAATGTATATACTGAGAAAATAGCCTTTTTAAGTTGTGTAAATGAATTCTTACAAACCAAAAAAATTTTGTTACATAATTTTTTATATATTTACGGTAAGAAATTTTGTTATTTCTACAAATACACCTGCAACATAAGACCAGATCCAGGGTCACATTAATGCAATATAATATACCCTGTTTTTTTAGACTTTTTCGAAGGTACAGCAATCGTGCAGTATCCTCAAATTTGCACGAATATACTACTGGAAAGCATCAATATATTAGGCGTACATTAACGATCTAGCAGCATATCATCATCTTTACAGATTTTGCTCAACATTATAAATGTAGCGGAAGGCTGGAGGCACCATACCTCCTTTGAAAATCCCACTTAGAAAAGTAGGTCAAAGTAACCCGTAAGTGCTCCGAGATTGTGAAGGATTTGATTCAGGAAAATGTGCTTCTTCTGAAAACACTGAATCAACACCAAAGACCAAAGAGTCATGATATTGCCATCTATTTCAGCCAAAATAACAAAATCATTATGGCAAGACAAATGAGAAATCTTAATTAAAGAAAGAATCTATAATCTAATCTACGGGAAACTCTCCAGTAAGTGTCTTTTTCACCATTGTGCCAAGCCTATAAGTACACAAATTAAAGGCTATTGACTGTTCAAAAAAATTCTGGGCCTTCAAATATGCCCAGTGTTAACTTTCTATTTCAATACAAAGCAATTGGGACAGTAAAATACAAACACACCTGTTCAATTAACATTTATATTAATCTGTTTTAAAACATATTTGTGTTTGTTGTGCTCAAAAAAAAAAAACGAATTAAGCATCTGTGTCGGAGTGTTGCATAGCTTTAATGAGCGGTGATGAGAATTTCTGATTTGCTGTGTAAAAGACGCACACAGCAAATAAACAGGATGGCTCCTGACTGTGCAATTACAGCTAGAAGATTTCTGACAGAACAACTGGACGACAAGTTAAAATGGTTTGTGTATGACTTGGGAAGAAAAGACTGCAAATGGGCAAACACAAAGAAAAAGAATAAAAAGCTCAGCAGTACAGGGCAAATTAAATGACATTACCTCCCCTTGGTGAACAATAGACTGCAGCTTTCCCATTCATCTGCATCAGACGATTCTGACAAGGCTGATAAAAACCAAAATACCATGGTGGCTTTGAAAACTAATGACGCTCTAATGGAAGGAAAGGACTTGACCTAGATCGGCTGGATAACACCACCCCTGCCATGGACCACTCACAGAGTTCACACAAAATACTCAGAGGTACAGGGTTCTTGTCTCCTCGAGCAGAGCTGCTCTCTGATTTCAGGTGACTTAATCATATGATTACAGCTTGTGCAGCATAAACAGACTCTTGAGCTAAATAGCTAATTAGTCTTTAGCTCGTGATACACATTCATTTAAATGCGGATAATTAGATTATTTCATGCTACTCTGTGCAGGCCAGATATAACTGAACTTCCTTCTCATGTTTGCCCATTTACTATAACTATATATAGATAAGACTAAGTACACATACAATGCTATGGGTAGACGCAGTAAAATGAATAGTTTCCCCAAATATGATCATTTTAAATAATTGTATGAATTGTTATGAGTTGCTCTAAAGTACTCAATCACCAATCAGTTTGATGTGGTTCTCAATCCCTGATTCAGCTGTAATGGAAAATTTTTTATTTAAAATGTACTTAAAATTTGGTCGGTTTGAATATAGAAAGAACTCACTGTTCAAACGATTGGGGTCAGCAATTTATTTTTTAAATAAATCAGTGCTGTCAAATGATTAATTGTGATGAATCACATTAAAAAAAATAGTTTTTGTTTAAATAATAGCTATATGTTTGTGCACATTTATTATGTATATGTAAATACACACACATACAGCATATATACTTAAAATTTATTTTTTTTAAAGTTACAAAAGATTTCTATTTGAAATAATTGCTGTTCTTTTAAACATTTTATTCATCAAAACAACACATAAAAAAGTGAGTTTCCACAAAATTATTTAGTTGCAACTATTTTCAATATTTAAAATAATGTTATTGATTACCAGCTCAGCAAATCATAATTATTTTTTAAGAATACGGCACTGAAGACTAAGAGCAATAGGAATATAAAAAAATTTCACAATATTACAGTTTTGACTGTATTTTTTCTCAAGTAAATGCAGCCTTGGTGTGCATAAGTGACAGTATATCTCAGAAAATCCCAGCCAAAGACGACCCCTCCACCAAAATTTTAATTCAAGTTCACCTTGAATCACTTTATCAATGTTTCTATGAACAGGTCCTGAGCTGCAATGGCCAGTCTCGTAAAAACACCTCTGAGCAGTTAGCTTTGCAAAGGACGAACCTACTTATGCCTGTTTCTATAAATAACTATAAATTACTCCTAAGTAATGACCACAGAGTAAGATGTTAGAGTTGATGGACCTCTAATTGCAAAGGAGGAACTGGGGGCAGCACATAACTTTGAGGTTTCACCCTGCTGTCTCACGTGAGCAGAATCCTTAATGAATATGGCGATTGCTGCACAGTAACCTGCCACAGCTACTCCCATATTTCAAGGTGAATATCACATCTGACAGCTCCCTAAATGATTTCATATGATTGATTGATACTTAATATAACCATTTATTATGTTAATGTCACTGATTTATATCACACACACTTTTGAGCTGTATTATTCCATAGCATTTTTAATTCAATATTGGTCACACTTTATTTTAAGGTTCAATTCTTGCTATTAACAACATATTTGCTCTTTATAAGTACGTACTGTATAAAGCATATATTCTGCAACACCATATTCTACATTCCTAATCCTATCCAATACCTAAACTTTACAACTAACTATTAATAAGCAGCAATTTGTGAATGTTAATGCATGCTAATAAGTAACTAGTTACAGTAAATACTCTTTTATATAAAGATTTAAATATTTCTAAGGTTGTTGATGTATTTGAGCATTTGAACAGTCACATTAACGAAATAGATTCAGGAGAAATTAATTTTTTATATAGATTTCATATATATTCAGTCATATTTTATATCTACTAGATTAATATTACATTACCTAATTAATATTCATAAGACAGGCTGATAAGGTTTAGAGTGTATCCCTATCAGATCATTCTACTGTAATGCCCCGGTTACCTACACTTGAAAAAATCAAATAAAAATCAAGTTGGAGATGGAATTTGTTCAACATTAAAACTTAAAATGTTTTTCATGTTTGTTCATGGTTGTCTGGTTTGTGAAGTATGCTTATGAGTTCACAAACTAGAAAGAAATGCAACGCTTATGAATGCAAGAGTTTCTCTCTGTCAAACTTACAAAGGCATATTGGAGTCATTTTGGGTTAAAGGCTGGCAGGAGACACATCCTTGGTTCAGTTACTTAATAAGAACATATTACTTTACATATCTTTCTAAAGTGAGAACTGGCAGTTGCATTATTATGCAAATGTTAGACAAATCTGGTCTTCAGATTTAACAGGGCACTGCAAAAGTGGGCCTAAACCAAGCTTCTTACCCCCTGCTGAATGCTAGTATTAGGGGCAGATGGCTAAGGATGGATCAGCATCCAACCACATTTAGAGCTTTACCCCTTCACATTTGACATTAACCTAATAGGTCAGTTGAAGTTTAAGACTTAACTTGAAAATAAGCCCCAAGTGAACTTTCTTTCTTTGTCCTGGCTTGAAGTTTTCAGGTTTAGTTCTTTTTGTTTGCTTTAAAAAAGACACTGCAACAAAAAACTAGCTTCTGTTGCTAAAGCTAGCTACAGTTTTGCTAACAGCTTGCAATGTAGAAAAGTTTACAGTAACGGCCACTAGTTTAAATAAGTTAAATTATAAGTAGCTTATAAGTTTAAACGATTTCTGACAATGAGTATTTCTGACAATCAAAGTGATGCTAAGCAAATTTTACATTTCATTGTAATCCCATAATAACCTTTTCATTCTATTCCAAAGTTTCAAATGTTTCCGGAATGCTTTGACAAGAGGCAGGACTCTTATCAGTCTGTAGAAAATCTTCCCCCCCCTCCCAAAAAAAATATGGCGAAATACAGTACAGTAGTAGTTTGACCGACACATTAATGATTTAATAATAATACATTTAACTTTCCTACTGTATCTGATATGGTTTTACACAATTAGTTTTAGCACAACTGGGAAATTGGCACAAGAGTATCAGAAAAATACAGAGTACTTCATCTAGACTAATGGTTTAATCCATTTTCTTTCATTAGGTTTAGGCTGAACGACACAGCACTTTTCATGGTAGACCAGCACATCACTTAATATTCCCTAATAAATTTGCTTTTTACTGTTTAATGTAAGTCAATTCAAAATGACTGCAGTGTATATGCAGTAATGCCCAAAACCATGTTTTCAAGATATTAGAATTTAGATGGCTGTGCAAAGTAAGAAGCAAATCAAAGCAAATTACTAGAAATAACTTCGGCAAATCTCATCTTCATTTGACCTGCAATGAGAACTCCAGACTATGTCTCAGCTTGCAGAAAAGCTAAATGGATGCTTTTCCTTCCAATTAAAAAAATAATGCTAAAGACCTAACACTTAAAATGCAATAATAGGAAATCACTTAATTGGCTGTTTCCTTCAGCCCTCTAGCACAGAACTCTCCAAGAGAGGGAAACTGAGAATATAATTAATATTGTGTTCTTACAATGTTCTCTGGAGGGGTATAGTCACTGAGGTCTTTTTCAGACAGGCTGGTGGCTTTGTCAACAGTGGAGAAGAAACACAAGAGACAACAAAGACAAGTGAACCAGGTTTATACTGTATATGTTACCCTGGAGCACAAAACCATCATAAGAGTACTTTTACAGATCACCTGAAAGCTGAATAAATAAGCTTTCCATTGATGTATGGTTTGTTAGGATACTGTAGGACAACATTTGGACGAGATTGTCACGCCCCTTGACTGTTTGTTGTTGTTTTCATTCCCCATGTGCACGGTCGCGTTATCCTTAATTGTCTTCCCTATATAAGTTTGAGTCCATTTAGTTTGTGCTTGTCGTGTATTAACGTTACTTTGTGTGTGTACGTGTACTACCCTAATGCATATTGCTAATCAAAATGTATGTTTTATACTGTAAAAAATTTACAGTAGGAAATGTAATAATTCATAATTTAATTATAAATAAATAAATAAATAATTTAATAATTTCCAACAATAATTTTGCCCCATGCAATGTATTTTTGGCTACTGCTACAAATATGCCCATGCGACTTATGACTCATTTTGCGGTCCAGGTCACATAGTTTATAATGGTGAAACCCTAAAACACGTTACATTTGCACATTTTGAGTAAGCACAGTTACGTACCATTGAATTGTGATACTGGACAGTTTAAAACTCTATTAAAACACCATAGAAAAAGCCACAAAAATGTGTTTATTGGGAAGTGTGTCTTAAGGGTGACACACTGACTATAAGGTCAAGAAACCTGATCTTTAGAAAGCTCAGTATGTGCAGTAGAGGGCCAAAAAGTCTCATCAACTTAAAAATGTATAGTAAACAGCAAAACCACTCCCTATACAAAGCTAAAATAATCCACAGATATTTTGTGGTCACATGGTGCACCATATGGTCAATTTATGAACCAGGTTTAATAGTTTTTTTTTTTCAACATGTGTGAATGAGAAGCTCTACACTGAAAAAAACATGCAAATCTTATGTGTTAAGTCAAAAAATATTCTCTTGATTCTTTGATGTGTCATCTGTTAGACGCGTATCATTTCTCGTTTTGCTAAAAAAAAAAAGATATTTTCAATATCCCGCAGCTGTTGTGAGCTTGTGTTGTCAGGGCTACAGAGGTTAATCTATCCTCCAGATAGGGGCCACATGATTAAGATCCAGCTTCACAAACTCCTCCGAGGATAGTCTGATTTACTCCCCAACTCTCCCAGGCAGTGTTCACTCCTCCTTTAGGCATGTGTGTAAATGACTGTGTAGTAATGATGTTAGAGGCTGACTCAATAACAGGCTAGGCAGAAACAGAAACAAAATATTGGTTTCCACTAATGAGGTCTTAAAGCTTCTGTGACAATTGCCTTTTTTGATTCCTGGCAAGTAACCAAAAGCTAACAGACTGACACATGCTGGCTTAAATCCAGGAAAAATTATGAATTGTTCAATCATATTTAAATGTTTAAAAGGCAGCACCGTTGCCTTTGGTGACTGGATTTGTTTCTTGCATCTATTTTTATTCTGAATTATAAACGACAGCTAGATAGATACAATGGAATTTGCACAGAATATGTTTCTCATTCATAGCTGAAAACAAAAACTCAAATTAATACTGAACTGGTTTGCTATGCGAGATGATTCATAATAGTTTAATAATTGGACGTGACTGTCAATAAAGGGAAGTGGAGAGTGATTATAGTTCTCATGCCGATAGATTTTTGAGTCACTTCACAATACACCTCGGGGGATTTGGAGTGATCTCTTCTATAAACTACACAGAAAAACCTTTGCGGAAAAAACGAATTTTGAAGTTTTTTTAAATCTCAAAAGCACATTTAAAAACAAAAACAGTGCTTTCAGATAATATCAATTCAAAAGGCCACTTAAGTGTACTTAGAGTATACACCTTTAGGTGCATTTTGTAATAATGTCAATTTAAACTTTTACTTTAAAGTACAATTTTAAAATAATATATTATGAAATCACAAATTTGAATTAATTGCAATTAGCATACAATTAAGCACCAGAAAACTTTCAGTTTGCACCTAAATTTATTCTTTAAAGAATATTATTTGAGTTAAAAAAACTTCTTTTAAAAGTCTGTAAAACTGTACTTATTAAGGGAAGGGAAGAAAGTTGGGCAGAATTGGGATAAAGTACTTGTGAAATTCCATTAAACTAAACTGTACTCATTTGCCAGCAAAGGTAGAAAATCTGACAATGGTGGGCGCACTGTAATATATGAGATTGTGAATATACCCTGGCATCTATGGCAGGCGCCGGCTGCTGATCCTATATTGTTTGGGAAATGTTGACTGTATTCAACCCCTTAGTCTGCAACTTTTCATGGCTGAAGAGTCAGTGATTAATCTGCAACCGAGACTGCAGATCTAAAAATCATTCCCTGGAAAATCTCTGCACGTTACTGATTACACATGCTCTGCGTACCAAACAGGATAGAAGTGAAACATTAACGGTTTCAAAACCGCAGTTACTTTCAGTGTTGGGGGTAACGCATTACAAGTAGTGCGAGTTACGTAATAATATTACTTTTTCCAAGAAACTAGTAAAGTAGCGCATTACTTTAAATATTAAATTTTAGAATAACATAACTTTTTCAACTTTTTCTTATTTATTGACTGACAGGTCTCCTGACTCCATGTTGGGAGAAATCTGAAATACAGAAGCATTGTGTGTGGTGTGTGAATACAGTGTAGCTCTAGATCTCACTCTCAAAATTCATCATAAAAAAAATAAAAATAAAACTCAGCATATGACGCAAACCTGCAATAAATAAATTACACAAATTGATCTAATCCCATTTTATTAACCAATGGGGTTGCTATAAATAGAACTTCTTATTTTAAAAACAAACACTCGAGATCAGACCATATTTAAAAAGTAACGCAAAAGTAACGTAATGAACTATTTTCCAAAAAAAGTAGCTAAGTAACGTAATCAGTTACTTTTTTGGGGAAGTAACGCAATATTGTAATGTGTTTCTTTTAAAAGTAGCTTTCCCAACACTGGTTACTTTTGGCAACATCCAAACTGTCATGCTACCTCATAAATAATCGATTCTGAAAGCTGTAGAAACCTTGTAAGCCTCACAAACTGCACTTTGCATGGGAAACTCATCTTACATCTGATTTTGAAACTGAGTTTGATATTAGCATGTTGGTAAGCTAAAAGTATGGTACTTTAATATATTTTAATATTAAATCAAATATGTTAATTAGAATTTCCATGAAGAATAATATTTTTGCCAAAATGAGGTATCCTGGCAGCATAATTAAGATGTCTATGCAAATTTCCAGAGAGAATAATTGTCTCAAAGTTTTATGGCTCTTTGTAACAAAATTTTGAGGTAAACTGTCCAATAAAGTAACGTAATTTGATGGCATAATATCATAACAATTGTATTTCACATGACATTTGAGTGGATTTAATAAAGAGACAAAGTATGCAAGTCTGCACTGAGGGGAAAAACTGTCCTTCTGGGATTGGACGATTAAAACCTACTGTATTGTCCCCTAAAACCAGAACATGCTAACACCATCTCACTGGTATTGAATGATTCTCAAAAAGCAGGATTTCAGTTTGAAGCTAATCCAAATTCCTATTTTTACTACAATAGTTGTTGTAATTGTTTATTGCCATGCTGAAATGTGGATTTTGACCGGAAAATTTGGATTACAACAATACAGAATCTAATTTTAAAAAGAACAAGACAGGCTGGGAACACCTTTCAAAATACCAGGTCATTAATCCTAGTGAATATAAAAATAACTGAGACAAAAACAGAATCTGTATCTAAATATATTCCACACGCACATTTGGGTTGGCAATGGCAGAAGACACCTACGATTCTCTGCGCTGGCTAGCATTATATAAGCAGCAATTGGATGGATTCTCTGGCAATATATCTCTCTATTTCTATCTGACAGCTATTCCCTGTTTACTTCCCCTTCACCTTTTCAGGGTGTGCACCTAGTATGCTTTTCGCATGCTGTAGTTCATTGCACTGCACTCTGGAGAACAGGAGAGCCCAGAAAACACGCTAACTGTAGCAAGCTAGCTCAGCAAACTGCTTTCCTTTGTAACAGCGACTGGCTAAACAGTAAATTTCAAGCTGTTTCAAGCCAAAATAGTTTGTTAGTGCGATAAAAATAGTACAAGTACCAGGCAGACACATGTCTTAATTTAAATGTGCATGTTGCTAGTTTAGTGCTGGTCTTTCTGGTTGGCTAATGCAGAGTTGGTGCTTGTTTGACCTGGCGCACTGTGAGAACTCATCTGCATAGTTCAACAGACATATCTCTGTTCCAGTCTGTCCAAAATTAAAACACACACAGAACACATGGTCTTTTCATCTCCCAAACAAAGGGGCTAACAGATGACTTGGTGTCAATCTGTCAAAAGATTACACTTTGCGCATGGCAAGATAGCACAGCGAATGTCTCCTGACAACATTTCTTTCCATCTGGCTCCACAGAACTGTGAAGAAGCACATAAAAGTGTCATGTCCCATGTTGACCCTTATATAACACAGGCACAAAATTACTTATTTAACCCATAATATTAATGTAAGAGCAAAAAATATCACATTCTAGTATGTCAGCTGCTCTTAAATTTGCCAGTCTTTCAGAAGGTGATTTCCACATTAAAGAAATGTTCCCCCAAAAAAATTAAGATTAATCAATAGCACTTGTGGCATGACATTATTTATCATTTGTCCTTTCATTTCTTTAAAAAAAAAAAAAAAGTAGTATAGCCATAAATGTCTTAGTGTTGAAAAAGTCTTACATTGGAATATATATATAGATTTATTTAGTAAGTTTTACAACTTCATTGTCATCTTAAAAAGGATTTATGTACACGCATTACAAAAATTAGGTTTCACATTTATGCTTTTATATTGCATAGAAATTTGCCCTAGTTACTTCAATTGTCAGTGTCTCATCATACTATAACATAACTAAAACCCAAAATTTCTTACAGTTATGCATATGCTTGGGTAGGCATTTGGTAGAAAAGCATGATTAATAATCTCGATTAAAAGGTCATAATTTCGATTCAAATGCCCACAAAATCTTATTTCTAAATGACAACAATTTGTCTGTCTGTTAAACCTTTGATAAAGTCATGTTCACACTGCCACTTGTAGAGAGAGCAGTTATCATAGAAACAACTTCACAAACAGTCTTTTCAATTACACAGTACTATTTTAGTCTTACAACCATTCATATTATTACAGAAGTACTGGGATAAAAGTTTTTTAGTATAGATATAATCGCTGATCTGTTTATGGTAGCGATCAGAATGGAGCAAATCATCTTTTTGAAAGTAATTTTCACTTTAAATTGGTGCTTCAAATAATGTTTGTTGGTTACATTGTTGATTACATTGTTTCACCACTAGGGGTGTCATTGAATCATTCATTCAAAAGACTTGCTCAAAACTGCTGATTCATTCAGTAATGGAACAAGTGAAGTATCAATGAGTCAGTCACTGAATCGTTTATTCAAATTCAAAAAAATTTTAATAGAATGAGTTAATCCATTTTGTTTAGTCACAGCCTCTAGTACATGTTATTTTGCTTATTTCAGAATTGTGAGAAAATTGTAATTTCTATTTAAATTTTAAAAAATGTGATTCTCAATTTATCCAAAATCGTGCTCTAGGGTGAAACATTCATTGGCAAAAATCCACATTTATAGTCTTTTCGCTTAGCTGGCTTATGAAACGTTTTTGTACGAATTAGTTCATCCTCAAGGTGGCGACAAAACCAGCCTGCTGTTTCACAGTCGAAAAAAATACAGATGGGACAGAACCACAGAAGTGCACACTACCGAGTGTTTGTGTGAGGCGGTTTATGAGATAATTTGAAGTTTTAATCAGTGCAAAAATATGTACAACTTTTAGCACAAACACCAGACAAGAATAAATATTTCTTGTGAGCAAGGGTGTTAGCAGGGGTGTGCTTTCTAATGTATATATGACTTTCCCTTTAAAAAACTGTTGGCTGCGTTCATAAAGAGTGACCTCCCATCTTTTTTAAAACCAAGATGGCGGAGCACAGTGCTGAAGGCCAACTACCAAAGAAAAAAAAGGGGTAACACATTATTTTATTGTTACACCAATTAGTTGCTTATTAGCATGCATAATACTAAAATATTTTGTCGTTTTGGGGTGGGGGGGTTGTGCAGGCAAAAGGGGGGATGAGGTGTGACCAAAGTACACATTTGTTTTAGTATGAGAGGCAGTGCTATATATATATATATATATATATATATATATACATATATATAGACTCCATAATTAGCCGCATTTCTATCTACAGT
>JAUMHG010000024.1:3182704-3193671 GCA_032359395.1 Enteromius anoplus
GAGTTCCCATATGTAACGTCTCCGTTCCCTCCTTCAGGGAACGTGGGTTACGATAGTAACCTAGACGTTTTGTGTTGCTCTTTACATGCAGTTTTTGAATACATCCAGTTTCGAAAGGTATAGATCAGTGAAGCTAATTCATTTTGGCATATTGAAACAAGGTAATCATTATTTAAAAATTACAATATCTTATTTATTGTGGCCCTTCATTATTAAATTTTTTTATTTCAGAATGTCTCATATTTTAAATTGTTTTAAATGTGTGTGATACATGAAAAATAGCCATAAGTCACATTGGTATATAGCCAAAAATACACTGTATGGGACAAAATTATAATTTTTTTTCTTTTATGCCAAAATAATTAGAATATTAAGTAAAGATTGTGTTCCATGAAAATATTTTTTAAATTTCCTTCTGTAAATATATCAAATTTTGGATAGTAATATGCATCGCTAAGAACTTTATCTGGACAACTTTAAAGACACATTTTTTCAATATTATTATTATTTTATTTTTTTTTTTTTGCACCCTCAGATTCCAGATTTTCAAATAGTTACATCTCAGCCAAACCATACATCTATGGAAAGCTCATTTATTCAGCTTTTTATTCAAATTTATGACCAGGGTCACATTTTATTCATATTTATATTTAGTATTTGTACCATTTTATAAAGTGCTGTTATCATTACCGTTGTTAAACATGAGGAATTTCTGCGATAGGGAGTTTTGTATGACGGCAAAACAGTTCCCTACGCACATTTGCCTCAACTTGGTCATTTAAATGTACCTCGCTTACCAACAGAAAGCTGCTTGATTTTATAGGGAGTTCTGTGATATGAAATATTGCTATTGTGCTGCTGCACCTTTACCTTATGTAAATATCCCTTTCATGTGAAACCAGCAGCAGAGCTGAGTGCTGTAATTCATTGCACACACAACAGCTTGCAGGTTTTCTGTGATATCCATTATAGTTTATAACTGCCCCATTTTTCAATAACAGCCTTTTCAGAGTCTGTATTACATTTGCGACAGGTTCATAAAACAGTCTGTGCTGTCATGTGTCGCACAAGCTCTTAAGATCAAACTGATATGATCAGGGACCTTAAAAATAAACCAGATTTTAGCATCAGGATCTTTTAGAAGTATAAATACAAAGTGGCAAATGATGATAAACAGCTAGGAATATTTTATAGCTAGTTCATCTAGTGTTGTGACCCCAACCCTACTTAAGTAATATTTCCCTTTTCTAATTTTTAACATTCTTTTTGGTGATGTATTTTTAAAATCCCATTCTTTCTCTTTTTGTTGATGTAATTGCAGAGCTTTACCAGCAGAGGATGTATAAAAATTATTGATGCCTTCTAAGGACACTCAGTTTTACTGGCTACACAAATATCGATGAGCAAGACATCCATAAACCCACACGAGTGACTCAGGTTTGAACAGTGTGAAACTCCTAAATGCAAGAACACTTTAAGGCATTGCTTAGAAAATGAAAAACATGTCAGTGGCAGAAAATAGACATCATAATAAAACATGACGTGATGAATTGTGACTGTTATAGTGCTCGTAAGCAGCAAGAACTGTCAGTTTATTTTTACCATCCTGTTATTCAGTGTTTAATAACAGTATACCGCAGCACTCCTGTTTCATCAGCAATAAGATATGTTCTCCTCGTGCATATAAAACACTTGATTACATCATCATTTGCTGCCAGGATAATAACTTTACGCACTGTTCTCCACTAAATCTTTGTCATTGTGTTGTGATTCAGTCGAAAGCACAGATCCCACTTGTGTCCTCTGTGTCAATCTCTAGCATTGCCATAGTTACTATCTTCCCTTAACTGAAGGCGATGCTTCAATGTGATTGTAAATTTCATACTGCTCATTCCTAATAATGCTGACACAAATGCCAGCCCTTATGGATTCTTCCACAGTAATATGCCCCTGGGCCTGGATTACAGCCCTGTAATTCTTATTGACAGGCCAAAGGTGCAAGTGTGATTTATTTACGGCTAGCAAGAAACATCCTCAGACAGCCCTGCCACAGGCACAGAGATTCTGGAAAGTATATTACACAGAAATCATAAGATAATATACAAATTAACCGTCCCAAATTATACAGGGAGATCCAATACCCTGAGGCCACTAGTAAAAAAATTATTGTATGTTACATTATTGTCTAATTTAAAGTGTATGCAACTTTATTTAGAAGTTTAATTGGAAAGATTTTAGGACTCTGTATTTATTTACTTTTCTAATAATTCTATATAGATTGTGATCATATACATGTATACTGACTGGTCATAAAATAATTTGTAATAATTGCACATATGCACAGACACCGGTTTCCTTTTTTTGTGTTTTTTTTTGTGGGGACTCTCCATAGGCGTAATGGTTTTTATACTGTACAAACCATATTTTCTATTGCCATACACCTAAACCTACCTCTTACAGGACACTTTTTGCTATTGTTTTCAATACATTTCATTCTGTGCAATTTCTAAGCTTTGGCTCTAACCTGTCCTCCAACTAATACGCCCATATAGGTCGTTTGTACAATAGCAGTGAAATACGACCCATCAGAGCGTACACTAAAAGAGAGATGCGTTATAAAACGAGACATTATCATGTGATCATGGGTTTGAATCCAGAGAACGCATCTGCTCATAAAACCTTATAAATCATGATTGTTCACAATTTTTGTAACAGGTAGGTTTAGGGGTGGCTTAGTGTGGTCATTCATACAAATGAAACGTAGTAAAATATGTTTTAATCACTGTGAGATCCCTGTAATAAATATACACAATGCATTTTTTAAAACATGCATTTTGATTTTTTAATCACAGTCATACATCATTTCATGACGACAGACGCAATATGTAACTGTCATTATTTTTATGCCCGCTAGTGGGCGTATACATAAAACGTAAATATAGGTCGTAATAAGGCACTTGCACAAACGACCTATAAAGTCATTTTTTGTATCATGACAGGCTCATGGGGACCAAAAAAAATGTCCCCACGAGGTCAAAATTTACTGGTATTACTATCTTTGTTGGGACAGTTGGTCCCCATAATGTGATAAATTCCAGGTGCACAAACACACACACACATATATGTTTGGAAGGCTTATTCTTGTGATAGAAAACTGAATTTTCTGCATCATCACTCTGTTTTTATAAATCAGTTCATTTTTAGTGAATAATAAAATGGAAATTGTACTAAATGTTTTCTCTGCTGCTATTTATCCCTTTTATTCCAACCTTTTTGTTTCCTAAAGCCAACGTCTTCTCACACACAACTCTGTCTGTCCCTCTTTCAAGAAATGTAGTTCTTGTGTGTAATCTTTACAAACTTTGTTGAACAAATGTTGAAACTCTCAAATGATGACATTCAGAGCGCAGCTTCAGTAAACTTTCAAGATTGTTCAAGATCAATTAAAAAATGTTTCAAACTTTATTTTTGCTGTCAGGTCTGAGGTGCGATTTGAGATCCCACACTTCTGACTAAGAGTTAAAGGTTAGTGGAGCCAGGCACAGCATGTGTGATGAACATACTGTTGACAAATTGTGCTGTGAATGTGTCACTCAGAGTCACGACGATCAAACCACTCTGCCAAGGTTTATTGGAAAAGAACAGCCTCTCCAAACATCTTGTTCAGAGATGCGTCATCAAACTATGCTAACGTTTTTGTTCTCTGGGCATGAACCTCTAAGACTTTAAGAGGGGTTTTAAAAAAGATTAAGAAAGTTTCAAAACCGTTAAAAACTCAAAACGTTCTGAATTAGAAATACACCCTCTCGCCAAACTCTTCCCTCTAAAGAAAGGCTGAAAAACATGAATGTGAAAAATTACTTAAAGGTTTTTTCTAATTAGGTAGTTCTATGATTGACTGATCTATGATCTATGACGCAGATCGTGACAGTATGACCGGACCTACAAACGAAAAGTGAACGTCGTGTCTTTCCCTTACCCTTTTTGTTTCCGTGTTCTTGTCAGTTTTTATCTAGTTTTTTCCCCGGTCATCCCCCCCTGGACACCCAGTTCACACCCAACTACCCCCTCCTCATGCTGGAGCAGGGGAAGAGATCGCTCGAGGGCCATACAAGACTGTTTTTGGATATCGCTCACTACACCAGTTTCCCGGATAGCGCGCTCTGTGCTTTCCACAACAGAAGCCTGAGACCTGAGCACAGAGGGCCGCTGTCCGAAGATGGCCCCTCGAGCAGACTTTGCTGCATTCGTGGAGTGGACACTGGCGAGGACTGTTCAGTTCATGTTGTCTGGTCATTAATGTTGTTCAGTGTCTGTCTGTAAGACCATAAGACCAATTAAAAAAACATTTTTAGTGAATTGTTGGCTTTCTGGAAAGTATGTTCATTTACTATTTACTATATTGAGATTCTATAGGGATCTCAGCGGATCACTGAGTCGGTCTGGGATTCAGTGAATGCGCCGTATAACATCAATTCTGAGGTGGATATTAAAATCCAGATAATAGTGTAAACACTATTAATAAGCACAGTTGCAAGATCGGCAGTTTAAGACATTAACTTGTAAGCACAAAACACAAGATACTTCTCTTTTCAGTATAAATATGGCTTTATTGGATAAACCTAAGACATATAACCTAAACTAACACAAACACACGCATTCATACGAGTTGCAAGAAAAGAGAAAGGAAAGAAAGAGTGAGTTTAAGAGAATGAAAATGTGAAATCCCAATTCTACAGCAATATTGCATCGACTTAAACAACTATCAATCAAAAGATTAACTCTCGCATTGAGTTCGTCAATGAGGTTAACATTTATATCAAGTTCACTATAGGGGTATTTATATCAAGTTCACTAGTTCAGCTTGAATCTGGAGGTTTGTACTTCCGTTGCTTTAGTGGGGATTCTCGCTGGTTGTAGAGAGGGCTTCCCCGAGGTAGATGATTGGCTGGAAGTCAGTCTTTGTGTCTTGCGAGCTGATGGGCGTGGCTGAAGAAGAGCGAATCGCGCGGTCCACGTGGAGCTGAGTTTGAAGCGAAGGTGGTGCAAGCAAACTTAACTTAGGCAAAACATG
The DNA here is from genome assembly GCA_032359395.1 of Enteromius anoplus. NCBI lineage: Eukaryota > Metazoa > Chordata > Actinopteri > Cypriniformes > Cyprinidae > Enteromius > Enteromius anoplus. Next base: position 3,187,779 of record JAUMHG010000024.1, read on the forward strand.
AACTCTCACGGAAAGAAAATAAAGTATAGAAATAAAGAAACAAGACTAAACTGGTTTTCTTCTCATCGTGGCTGGACACACCAGGAGCAGTGCTTGCTGGAGCACGTGGTCCTGTATGTCTCTTAAAGAATGCCACAGATGGTAAAATGCATAGCTTTAGCAGCGAGCTAAGGCTGAGAGCAAGGAGAGAGAGGCGTCAGAGGGGGGTTAACAGTGTTAAGAGAGTGATCGGAGAGCGTCCTGAGGTTTTAAACTCATTTTTGGACACATCCCAAAATCATGTTTTAACCAATAGATTTGATCTAGCTTCGAGTGCTGTGAGATTTCTCCTCCCATACCATAAATCTAAGAACGTTATCTTTCTAGTCACATGGTCCGAATTTTCCCGCTCTTGCAGAGAATAATTTGGACATGATTAATATAACATGAAATGTATACATTTGACTAAGAATTGGAGGGAAGAAACATTTCAAGCTAGAAAATTGAAGTAATACCATACTAAACACGAACATTTAAGTACCAACCATTCGAAACACATACAAAATTAGTGATTAACACATGATGATTAAATGTGTGGGATACATATAATATGCAGTCATGCATATCAATGATTCAAGTTCATATTAGTGTATTTTCAGGCCTAAATAGGCATGGAAAGAGCAGTTTTGTGCCATTCTTTTGAATATGAGTTCAGTTTTGGTGAAAACCAGAGGTTAAAGGTCTCATGAGGAATGTTGGCTGGTCACAAGCTATCCTGAGCGGGGGGTTGGAGATCCATCCAATACAATCTTTAAGTATTTTGCCCATGAAATGATAATGATGATAATGATGTCCTATGTCTTTTACCATTATCTTGGTTATTTGTACAATATTGACATTCTCTTTTCTGAGTTGGGATTCTCAATATGTATTCCTTTGTGTTAATGTTGCAAGCTGTTGGATGTCTGTTGGATCTGCTTACGACAGGGTGTGCGAAAGGGTAATTACAACATCCTGTGCTGTTGAGGGCTTCGGCTCCCCATGTTTCAACGTTCTGATCGAATCTTATGTGTCTGATTCCCTGTGATCCCTTACACAACGTTCTGTTAACATGCTTGGATACAGCACTCTGTAAATAGCCAGCTTCTTTGGCAATGAGTTTGTGGCTCACCCTCCTTGTGAAGGGTGTCAGTGTCTGGACAACTGTCAGATCAGCAATGTTCCCCCATGATTGATTTATCATGACTCTAATTTATTGAGATGAACCTGTATAAAGTTTCATTCAAGTCATAAAAGCAAAATTGCAAGATATTAGGCTGAAATTGCTAAATAAATTCTGGTTGCCAACAGTGCTTTTAGCTTCTTGTATTACACCACCATCGTTCTTAAAAGTGTCTTCTGGCAGATGTTTTGTTCGAACACTAATCATCTTCTTCTAAAATTAATCTTTAGGTTAATTAAAATGTGAATTACCCTTTATAAAGTGTACCTTTTAGAGTGAGTCAGCAAAATGAGCTCTAAATAATTTCATTGAGTTTGCACCTCAGAGAGATTACACAAAGGGACACGTGTGAGACGCTCTAAATATAATCCTCCCCTGCGCTGGAACGGATCGACTGAATGAGGAAACACTTTCTGGACAGACAGTCAATGAATGGCCAGTTGAGACCAGGTTAAGCTTCTTGCAGCTCTCATAGAGATATCAGGAGTCAAGTACTGAGTGACAGTCTAGAACATTCGTACTGACTCTGTCTCCCACCAGACAAGGGTTTGCACCAGGCATCAGACAAAAGTGTTGCTCACAGCCAGTCAAGCTCAGATAGATACATACACATCACCACATGAGTTGGATGCTCAGACTGCAATAGAAGAGTTTGAAATGTTGGTTGCTTCATGAATGAAGATGAGAATAGTTTTTAAACCGAAGAATCAAACAGCGAGATTTTAAGCAGTGTCTAAATCCAGGAACGTCACTGAGGTAGAACTTGTTTGGTCGCTCTGGGCCACTGAACTATGTAAGTGAAGAGAGCTGTCCTCACACCAGACAGCTTTTAAAGTCTAAAGTTTAAAGTAAATGGAAATGCTCAACATCCAAGTGCATTGCATTTAGAAAATGGATTGCCATTATTTGTCCTTAAAATATTGCATTCAAAATTTGTATTCTTGCCATTTCAGCATTCCTGTGCGCTCTGCTAGTACAAAAAAAAAAAAAAAAAAAAAAAAAAATTCTATCAATTTGTGTAATCCGGTAATGGGAGATAAATAGCCCAGCTTTATTGTTTTTGATCCATTCTTGTTTCTTTTCTCTAAAAACAGTAATTCTGTTATAAATCTATTGAGATTTGTTTTAAATCCTCATTGCTGACAGGAAAGTCTAGCAATCTGAGCAAATGAGATTGCTCTCGTAGTTTGCTTGTCACATAGCTTTTTTTTTTTCTTTTTTGGCCACCTGACAGCTGGTCCAGGATCAGTGTCAATGTTACACTGCCAAAATCTCACTGACCTATGAGAGCGTCAGACTGGTCTTAACACTTTAGAAGACATCCACAGTTACTCCATATGACATATGCCATCATTAGCATATTATGGAGTCTCATTGGAGGGAAGTCATGAGCCCAAAGTTGTTTAAAAAGGCCACATTTTATATTGTCATTCATTTACACGTAAATCCACAAAATGTTATACATGTTATAAATTATACTCAAGTGTTTAAAAGTGTGTAATAATGAAATTTAATTCTTTTGGGGGGAAAAAAAATTCTCTTTTGCCCACCAAGAAGATATTTACTGTATTTTTAAGTGCTAAAATCAGGTTCCCAGTGCATCTACTGTATAAACCAAGGAAACGTAAAAAAAAGAAAAAAAAAAGAAGAAAGAAAGATGAACCCATTAACTTTTTTCTGAAAGCCTCTGATAAAACGAGCGAGTCTGATCCCCCTTCCCTTGTGACATTGCAAAGGGATCTCATTATAATAACATCGCCCCTTCATCTGTAAATTTCTGGCCAAGGCGCAATCATTTTAATCTCGCAAGTAACAATTGTGTACCAGTTCAAATGCCGTGGCGAGAATTAAGGCAAAACATGCTAAAGGAGCCTCAGAGGAGACAAGAGAGCAGTGGATTCATTGATTTACTGTAACTTTTGTTGCTGCTGCCACACAGATCTAATATAAACGTGCAGCTTATTTCCCAGAGGTTAACCATGACAAACATAATTAACCAACTTTTTTTGTAACTTTTTAATGTAAACTTGTGTGTGAATGAAAACTTAGTTTTGTACTCACATGCCTTTGACAGCCCCTTTCTGTCCAAGACTTTCAGATGTGTGCATTTAGAAAACCATATATCAGAAGTTAAAACTAATACGGTTTAAACAGCACGATTTTAGCGCGTTAACCATGATAATTAGAATCAAAACAGATGTTTTTATCAAGTATGAGCTGTAGCCTAAGGTCACAGCTCTAGTCTGGAAAAGGGGGCCGGAAGTACATGTAGCAGCTCATTTGCATTTAAAAAAATAAGAACGGAAAGCGAGTGTTTTCAAAATGATATAATAAATTATCTGGTGGGCACGTTTTGAGCTGAAACTTCACAGACAAGCTCTGGGGACACTAGAGACATATATTACATATTGTACGCCATAATTTGTCCCCTTTAAAGTACCTCTATTGTACATTTTTTTAAAGACCTTTTATGCAGTGTGTAACTGCTCCAAGTGAATGAAAATAGTTAAATCTGAAAGTGCACCATGTATGAAGTTACTGTCTCTCAAAAGAAAGAGTAGAGTCTAAATCCATGAAACGAGTTGTTTTTAAAACAAATCCCAAGCCGTTTCATGTTGACTCAACATTTGCATATTGCTTGGTCTGAATGAAAATGCAAATTCATTCCTTGCCATTATGCCGCTTTTTGGAGCTGTAAAAATAGCGGTATCAAAGCTCATTATTATTATTTACATGACATTTTACAATCATAATTTCACTTTTTATGAGGTCATAAAAATTTTAATAAGACATTTGTTTTCTCTTGTCAACACTGTTCATTAAGATGTATTATATGAGCATCCATAAATGAGTAGGAAGACGTTTATTAATAAGACCATCTGAACTCTTCCATAATCATGTTTATTATTACTCATCTGAATTACATGAAGTCACGCTGACCAGGGATAGCAAGATACATCAATTTGCCTCCTCCACAGCAGCTGTTTCTATGCTGAGACTTCACAACTCTTGTGTATGCACTATTATCTGTGCAACTGTAAAGTGCGTAGAATTGATGTCATCTCTGGTGACACAAAATTAATCATAAAACCTGTCCCAGAGCAATATATGCTAATTGTGCTATATATTGTCCACGATTTCATGCAAGTCATGCAAGCGTTGGGATGGATGAGGAGGATGAAACAGAAAAATTCAAAGAAAGGATTTACCCAGAATTCACGTTTAATCATAATTTATTTAAATTATGTTTTAGATTATTTTTATTCATAGCAAGGTCAAAGTTCTTGTCTATTACTGGGTATCGTGGAAGAAGAGTCTTAATTATTTCATAAGGCTGGAGACTATAAAAATTTAATATTTTACAATAAATTCTATAAGTGACCTTACCATGTAGTGAAAAATTATACTATATTTAACTAGTTCACTTCAAGTTACTTCATAACTTAAGGTAAAATATACTAAAAGAGCTTCTCAGAATTCATATTTTATTATAATTTATGTACATCATAATACACTCATTTAAAATATATTATCCTTATTATTTGAGCATTTCATGCTATGTAGGTAATGTTAATTGCTGTGCCATGTGTTCTGATATTGTTTTACTTTGACACTGTTTATTAGTAACTGGTCATCGACAAACCTGTCATGTGGCTTTGAGTTTACCATGTGCTTAATTGTGATAAATATCAGCATTACTTAAGGTATAACACAGAAGAAGAGCTATTCTTAAGCTGCTTTATCTGTGAATAAAGCAAAAATGACTAGCTCACTGACATTTTCTACCTGAGTCATTCTCATCTATGACAGCATTTTTGGTGTCCTGTAATCAAGTTAATGTTTCATAAAAAAATTGCCTTCAGACAAGATTACACAGAATACAGCACATTAATGGCACAAGGAGCCAAGGTGCATTAAAAAATCATCGATCAGCTCTTTTATTAAGGAGAACATTATCAAAACAGTTAGGCTTATGCCCTGTAGTCAAATCACTTAAAGCTAATTATAACTGTAAACAGAATGTAATTTACACCGAGTCAAGGTTAATGTGCGCACATCTGTTCATCTGCATTCCAGCATCCGGACATTTCCCGGCAACACTTTTGTCCGAAAAAGGACGGTCCATTCGTTTTCTAATGTGTCAGCTATCAGCCTTTACTTGAATACTAAAGCCAGATAACTGACATAAAGCTTGAGCCTTGGTCAGCAGTAGTTCAGTGAAGCAAGAATGCCCTCATTAGATGGCCTGATGCTTGGAGGAACATCTACCTCATATACATTCTCATTTTCTCAATGGAGAGGGGCCAATAAATCAGCACGCAGCATGCTTCGACCCCCCAGTTAATGCTTTATAGCGGTGCTCAGGCTTAATTGCCAGCATATTGAGGGCCTCCAGTCCAGCTTAGTCACTTCCTGATGTGGAGGCATTGAGAAATCAGCATGCTTAGAGTTTATTTGTGCAATGCAGTTCAACAGCGACTGTGTTTAATTTAGATTACAAAGCAGATGCGTTAAAAATACATCAAAACGTCAAAAAACATTTTTAAAATGGCACAGCATTTCAAAGAGCTGTCGGAGAAAAAATTGGCACACCAGTTGAAGGAAGTCCAGACACATTCTTAAAGGTGCCATAGAATGATTTGAGAGAATATTTTAAATTGTTCTCTGATATGTACATAGAAGGTATGTAGC
>JAUMHG010000024.1:3208619-3229956 GCA_032359395.1 Enteromius anoplus
TCTCTGGCGAGTTCCCATATGTAACGTCTCCGTTCCCTCCTTCAGGGAACGTGGGTTACGATAGTAACCTAGACGATACTGTTTATCACAGTTCCATAAATTACAAAAGCTAGCATACTTGCCAAATAATGATGCATCATGGACCTCTCTCTAAAACAGCCATTTCTTTATTCATTTTTGAATATGAATTCCAGGTTCCAGTTTGGCTTTGTTAAAACTATGAATAAAAAAAAAAAAATCATGATGGGTCCCATGATTTTGTTTTCATTCCCTTTTAAATTTTTTTGTTTTGTAGTTAAAATTGTATACTTTTTTGGTCTATTGTCCTGGTATACATTATGTTATGGGGACCAAAGGATATAATAATATATATATATTATATATATAATATAAGAATAATATGTAGCATAATGCAAGTTTGTGTAATTAAACGGGGTATGTTTTTTAATGACCCCATGGGTATTCAAAAGACAATAAAAGTTAGGAAACACTCATACAGTATATAAGATTCACACAAATCTTATTTGTGAATGGATGTTACAAAAACAGATTGGCACATGGCTATAGTACACTGACAAAAGAGTCCCATGAGGAGCACCATATGATGTGAAAAACAATCCAAGAGCTTTCATTCTTAGCCTCTCTCAGTAGTATAGGGTTCAGTGCTGCGTGCAAGAAATAATTGTCTCAGGAGAGAGGCCTCTTATCCAGGGGGACTGGATCGCTTAGCAACTTTTGTTGGTTATGGCATCACCTGGTTGAGCTGTGACACAAGGGTGTAAGACCACTTGACAGCAGAAGACCCCTGACAAGCCAGCATTTACGTCACTGTGTGATTCTATATGTGCATGGCTGGTGGATTCATTATAGGTTTGATTTGTAACTCCTGATTGTTGTGATTTGTATCAGATGCTGGATTATATTGGATTTCCTCTGCTTCTTGTGACTGATAAAGCATTGCAAACTGATGCTATCAGCTCCCCTCCACAGTTAAAACTAATGCGATGAGGATCTAAACTAAAAAAATAAAATAAAACCTGTGTGCATGTGAAACAGATCGTTGAGATCTGAGAGTGAGTAAACTTTATTTGTAATAAAGGAAAGCTTTAATCATCTTCTTATTCAGTTATATTTTATCACACGTCTCATAATAGCGGATGAAAATGTACCAACTGGCGTCACAGAATATATTGTACCCTGCTGTTAAATATCCAGACAGAAGGCAATTTAAATTCAATGTGATTTTACACTAACTTCATTATCACTGACTATTTTTAATGGCTCATATAGAATTAGATGACTATGATGTGATCTCAGTTTGGACACATCTCCCTCCATCCTTAGAGTCTCATCTACTATGTGCTTTTATATATATATATATATATATATATATATATACATATATGGAAATGTAAGTCTCCCTGAACTGAAGTAGGGGGCTTTAGTGTTAAGTATGCTATCAATTAGCATATAATATTAATTATATAATGTGTGTGTGTGTTTGCTTAAAAAATAATTGTAACATTTATACTGTATATTATCTGTATTTTATACACATATAAATGGCACACACGCCACATATGTATTAGTAAAATATTGCCACCTATAGTAATATATTAAAAAGGAAGCAAGGAAAGTACGTGACATGTGGCCAGGTGTGGTTTGCCATACTAGGAATTTGTGCTCTGCATTTAACCCATCCAAGTGCACACACACAGCAGTGAGAAGTAAACAACCACACACTGTGAACACACACTAGGAGTAGTGGCAGCCGTTGCTACGGCGCCCGGGGAGCAGTTGGGGGAACCGTGCCTTGCTCAAGGGTCTTACTTCAGTCGTTATATTGAAGGTGGAGAGAGCACTGGATATTCACTCCAACCACCTACAATACCTTTAATATACTGCAACATTAAAACTAAACTTTTTTGTTAATTAACATTGTTGTACGACTACTACTGCTTATGCTACCATTACCAGTAATAATATTAAAGGAATTATTGTTAGCTAATAAATTGATTATAATTAATACATTCTCTCTCTCTCTCTCTCTCTCTCTCTTTAGAAGTGAGATTAGAAAAGCTCAAAGCATAAATTCAGAAACTAATGGCTGCAAGTCTCATTTGTACCGCTAGATGTCAGTGATTAACCAGTATTTTTTTAGATGCTGACGCTGCTAAAGGAAAGGAAAAGGAAAGGAAAGGACGTGACAAGTGGCCAGGTGTGGTTTCCCATACTAGGAATTTGTGTAATAAATGTTTACCATTTAATAGCATCTTTCTAGAACTTAGCATCTAAAAATCATCAATTCCTTCATGTTTTCAATTCATTCTTCATTATTAATGTTTTAGATTTACAAAACTGCAGTGGGGTTTTTTTTCTGCCAAGATGTATTGTTCATTTACAGGCATTGTTGCTATTGGAAAACATTAATACGTATGTGAAAAGCCTGCTTCTTCAAAACTGCAGCAGCTGACTTCCAAATGATCATGAGAATACGGTATAAAGGATAAGAAACCTATTCTTATGTACTGTTAATATTTTACAACATTACTGGTGTTGTCATTATTAATTTACAGCACACATTCACAGAACCAGAAACCGGTTACAGAGTTACTACAAGAAATTAAAAATGCATTTATATAGAGCTCCGAAGACTGAGAGCAAAAGGTCAAAGGGCATCTCAGTGTGCTTTTTCCTCTTATTTCTGTGCTGTCAGAGCTGTTTTTCATCAGTTCGCCTGCCGGCGGTCTTAAAACAGGCCTTTTGTTGAGGTGAGACTTGAAGTGACTTTGCTGTGGGCAGGTGTTTCCACTAACAGTTTCACCACGAGTTTCCTTGGATCTGACAAGGCATTTAAGACCTCCTCTCGGTGCTCTGCTGCCTCGGGCAGACCTGCTGCTTAAACATTTAGCATGAAAATGGCTCGGTATGCTAGATAGATAGATAGATAGATAGATAGATAGATAGATAGATAGATAGATAAATAGATACACAGATAAGAAAATAATTTCTTGTCGCTTGACACCATATAACCTACTTTACAAAGTTTGCTTGTGCGCAACAGACAGTGAATGAGAGGACTATCTCTTCATCTTTTAGGGCATCTTTAGTTATGCCTGTGCCAAGAGGCTTTTGTGCCTTGGCAGAAGGAACATCCCATAGCGGAGTGGCCCACTCATCTGTCATCACAGCTCCTCTAGACTCTGGCTGATGTTAACACACTTTGATGTCAACTGTACATTCTGATGACATTCCTTCTCCAGCGTTTCATTTACAACATTAGAAAGCATTTGGCAGATCACTAAATGACAACAACTGACAGTCTGGAGCCTTTATGACGCGCTGCTAAACAATTGTCCTTGCTGTGGAAGCTATGCAATGTCTGTTTTCATATAGAGCTGTAAAGCTAAAATCCCTCTGGTCTCAGTATTTGCTCCTGGGGTAAACAATCCAGCTGTGCTTAACTGGTTCAATTAATCTTAAAAAATTATTCAAATTCAAAATTCTTCAATATATAAATATTTATATATATATATACTTTTTGTCCAAAAAAAAAATATATATATATATAATATAGCTTCTGTTTTAAAGTTTTTTTTTTATTAAAAAAAGGCTTTTATTTCTGTTTCTTAACTTCTTAAATGTATGTCCTTTTTTTCTTTATCTTAACTATGCTTATGTTAAGCACTTCAAATTACTTTAATGTAATGAAACATGCTTTCAGAATACAGTAAATACATTTGATGAATATATTTAACCTCAACTACTCAAGTAAATGCAATAAAAAAAATGAATTCAGTATTACATTGATCAAAAAGATTCATAAACATTCGTATGTCTTTGAGGTTGAACGCTTGTGTGTTCAAGTCAATACAGTAATGCTTCAGTATCAATATGTATGCTAGGACAACACTTTACACTAATATTAAGTGTGAAGTGTGTGAAAGCTACATTTATTTAATTAATATAAAGTTTAAAAAAAGTTTTCACATGATCACATGATCCTTCAGAAATCAAAGTATAATGTTCTTGCCCTTGTAAAATCTGTTATAGGACTCTTTCTATACATTATTATTTTCATTAAAGACATTTTCACAAATAAAATAAATGCTTTTCTCTTTCAAATAAACACTAGAATGTTAATTGGCCAAAGGGAATATGTGCCAGCGTGCAAGTCACAGAAAGGAGTTTCAATAATATATACAAAAGCTTGTTTGCGTGAAAGCTTTTATCATAAGCCCCGCTGAAGCATCAGTGCTTAAATCTGACAAATGTGACAGCCTCTGAAAATCTCATTATGGGCCAGTCCAAACCAATGAACGGCTCCTTTTATCAGAAGGTCACAAGATGCCTCTCGGAGTGTCCAATGCTTCTCACAAACCTCGCTGACGACTTCTTTTAAATCTTTGAGTGTATGATGACACATTTCCATAAAAGATGAAAGTAGTGAATAATGCAATAAAGACTCCTTCATAAAACATTGACTGTTCCTATGATGTCACTTCTTGACACTTTGCATCTCTCTGATGATCTTGTGGTACTACAGTATACTGTATGTGTATTTGTATGTAGTTCGCTGCTCTACTTTGATCTGTGATTTCATTAGTATTCACATTTTTGTATGTTTGCATATATACTGGGACTTACAATAAATATATACTGACAGCATCTAAAATATAAAAGTATTAGAATTATTAATTTCTTTTATTTGTATAATTAAGTTGTAATGTTATACAGTAAAATGATGGAATCATCGGCACCAGAAATCGCTCAAAGCAGCTTACAATCAGCGAATGCCGTAAATGTGAAATTAATGTCTATTAAATAAAATAAGTACAGTAAAATTAACCAATTACCTAAATGTATTGAGTATTCTATTAAACAAGAAAAATTCGGAAATATTTGTAGTAGTTTACATGTGAAATGCTTGTTTAAGCTGCTGTCAATACAGAAATAATGTTTCAGTATTCATATTTGCTGGAACAACGCAAATTTTCAGCAGATTGCTGTCGCATGATCCTTCAGAAATCATTCTGATAATTGTTATTAATAATTCTTTAAGATGTTTGTACATATTTTTTAAAAAGAAATGAATACTTTTATTTAGCAAACATGCACCGAATTAATCAAAAGTGACAGTAGAGAGATACATTGTCACAATAGATTTCAAATAATTGTGTTCTTTTTAACTTGATTTAAACAAATTGTGCTACTTTTTTGAGAAATTTAATGCATCCTTGCTATATAAAAGTAAAACATTTACAAATAAAAAATATAAATATATATACTGTATGCTTTCATTTTCTAAAAATATAAAGCTACATAATATTTACAATTTAGTCATTTGTTTTCTGTATGACTCACTACTTCAACAACTGCTATTAAATATAATTCATTCAAATATGTGTGTTTTCAAAGGATTCATATGACACCGTATGGAGCTCATTTGCTTGGGACGCTACAAAGCTGACCAGCTCCAGATGTGACCAGACTCTTTTTCAAAAGAACAGTAAGTTAACCTGTTAGCCTCAAACGTGGCGGGGGTTGTTTTGAAAGACACCGGTGAAACAGGTGTTTCAAATTCATCCTCTGCACGCTGTATTATTACTTCTGCTCAGTGAATTTGAATCAACGAGAGCATTTGAGGGTTTGAGGAGAGCTGGCAGAGTCTTAAAAGGCCTGGCAACCTGGACAACCAGCCTGGAATTTGAACAACCGTTGGGAAACACTAAAATCCTTCCATTACTGGGAGGCTCTTTTACAGCACACACATCGTGGGCATCAACGAATTTAACGAGAAGGCTATAAATACAATCCAGGATAATTATCATTGGTTCAAGAGGTTTTCAGAAGTGTGAGTCTTTGGCTAATCTGTGCACAGGGAGGTTAGACAAGCTCTAGACCCAGGTGTTCCTGTGTGTAGCATCTGCTCGGATGGCTGACATCCAGAGCCTCATCTCTCTCTCTCTTTCTCTCTCTCTCTCTTCATGCTCTCTTTTTCTGTCTATTCTTTAGGGTTGAGAACAGAGATCCATGTCTTGTTCCTGTTGCTTCTGATTTTGCGATCTATCACAGCTTTTAGTGAACAACAGCGACGTAACACTTGTCTGACAATTGTCTGACTACAAATAGAATGACACAGGTGAAGGCTGCTATTCCCGAATGAATTGATTTAAATCTAATGAACCTTGTGCAATAAAAATGCACTCAACCTGTCGTCTGATTCTTGTTTCCTTTTCACTGAATCCAAACATATTGTGCTGCAATGTAGGCAATTCTCAAATGTATTTGATTTTTTAGTCTTATTACAAAACAAATTATTCTTTACGAGCTAGTTCTTGTGGTGAATCAAAAACATTCAGTACAAACCAAATTCCTGAATGAATGAATCTAATGAGTAATTTTTTCGATTAAATCAAAAATATACTGCACAGCACAACCGATTCTTTATTACAATGAAACTTGTAACTGACTGGGTGTTTGTATGATAATGTTATAGATTAATATTATGCAATTGGTCTGTATAACGATTAAAATATTGATATTTTTTGTTTGTTAGGAATTGCTGTGTAGGATATAAGAGTAATTATTTCATTGCTTTAAAAAGTAGTGAATTAAGTTCATTATAAAGAATAAAAGAACTAAAATAATGGTTGATGGAACCATTAACAGCAGCTAAGTCAAGTTGACTTACCCTTTATGTCATTTCAAAACTGTTTGATCATTTTAAGAAATATCTTTATCTTTTACTCATTACAGTAAAACTCTAAATGTTGCTTGGACCCCAACATTCTTCAGCATATTACTTTTCATGTTCCACAGTCGAAAGTCTTTTATACAGTTTTGGGGGAACATAAAAGTTAATATAGTGATAACATTAATTTTGGGTGAGCTATTCCTTTACGGAATCGTCAGAGACTTGCATCCCTACTTTTATTGCTGATTCTCACTTGTCTGCTCCTCTGCGTATGTTCCTCTCTGTCCTATTAGAGTGGTGACTACAGCCAGGCTGTGTTCCATCGGTGGCCGACGATTACTGTCTCAGACTCAGGCTCTGCCCTCTTTAGGTCTTCTGACCACATGCACGCCTGACACGCTGGGAGCTCATGACAGCTGTGGAGGGCCAGACAGAGTCTTGGCAGGCTGGGTGAACAGGTGGATAAGACTAGCGCTAGCAGACCCATCTGTGTATGGGGTTGGCCAAGGGCACACCTAGGCTGTATCACGTGCCAGGAATGTGAGGCATCGGTGTTCAAGTGACTTAATCTATTTGTGACAAATACCTGGAAAGAGTAAACACAGAGCGGTGAAAAGACGTTTGGTTTCTTTTAAAGCAAAAGATCTATTTCATTAGCATCATAGCTAAACCATTCAAACACAGTGGGTTATTTTATTTTTTTAAGTGGTGATGTTTATAGTATATAAATTGTAGTATATGTTGCTTCTAGTATATTTTGCAACACAGTCTGGTACTGTAAGTGGGGTTAAAATTTAGTTCAGTTTTAACCAAAACACATGAGCGTAAATTTATCAAATTGGTGTGAACTCCACTCTATGTATGTTAAAAGTGATTAGATCTCCTAACATGGTAATGTGCACAGAATTGCGTAAAATTATATCTTTATCTGTCTCTATGTATTGAGGAATGAAATGTTGTCAGTGTGTTGTATGTAGGGATATGTTTAATTTAATATAGGATGATTGTTGCAAAAATGTAGGTACACTGTAAAAAGAAAATGTTTTGCAGTAAAGTGATATTTCAGTCTTCCTTTTTTCTACTTTTTTCCAGCTTTTAAACCCAATGTGACACGTATCATTTCTTAGAACTTTCTTAGAAGGCTAAATCCTATACCAACTTAATATCAACATAAAAAGACATGAAAAAGCCACAGCTCTTCCTTATCCAGGACAAAAATGACATTTCATAGACAACCAGCACAATCCAACTTTATATTACAGTGTGAAAAGAAAGGTGTAAGAGGTTTAGGACTTAATACCTTCTTCATTAGCTCCTCTAATGTCCTAGTATTTCACTACCTAAGAAGCTCCACTCCAATCGAGAGCTTTACATCAAATGGATTCAGTGAATCTTAATCCCTCTTAATTTAGGTGTGTAAACCGGCAGTGCTTACACTTCACCTAAGTGAATTAAGCAATTAATCCCCTCACCCTGTGCGAGGTTTTACTGAGCCTACACTTCGATTTCACATGACACCTACAGTTACTTCCAGCTAGCTTTCCTACAATCGTTTTTTTTACTGATGGGGTCCGCCTGCATCCTGTCTCCAGCCTGGCCCAAGGGATTGGAGGGGTATAGGGTTGGAGCTTCAGCCCCTCTCTCTTTCTCTCCCCTTGAACCGAGGCTGTAGGCACCGACACTGTCAGCTCCCATTACCTAATTGGAGTTGAGATGCAGCTGTCCTGTGTTTTTGCCTGCATGGCGTGCCTCGCTCAGCCTCACACAGATGCTGCATGTTGCGGACTTTAAAGGCGTCCGACAATCTCTCTGCGACGAGAGGGAGTTAACGGCCACTGACAACGCACCGACGGATATGGCAACCGCATTTAACGTAAACACTGAAGCTGTGTGAAGCTCTCTTACGCAATGTGAAATGTTTATGCGAGCAAAGAGTTACGGTGCACTTTATCATGCAGCTGTCTTTGAAAATATGTGGAGGAAAATAACAACCACACCCCACAAGTGTCACAATCCTATCCCCCGCACGTTGTGTCATTGGTTCATAATAGAAACAGCAGCGGTTGGAATTTGAATGAGTGCGTAAATCTCAACGGTAATTCTTTACTAGTAAACATCTTCAGTTTTCAACATTCTGCATCCACTATATTGATTCTTATTCAGTTTCACCACAAAGAGGAAGTGATCAATGTTCGTTTCAAGCTGAGACATTGATCAGTGTTTTAATTTGGCCATGTGATAATCCTCACATTGTTGTAAGGCATAGCTGAACTGCCTTTTTTAGGGAAAAAAAAGTGCTATAGAATTTCAAGCTATACATCTGTAGGGCAGGGAGTTGCTAATTTAATTATTGGACTTCCTGTCTGAAGCAGTACCTATAGGACAGATAACAATTATAAAATCCCCAGTACCTTTTATGTTACATTTCAAGACATTTCCTTCAATCCTAAAACATAAATCAACGCAATGCAAAATTAAAAATATGAGAAAACATTCACACTAGAACAAATAAATAATGTAGAAAATGCCTTCATACTAATATAGTGCGTATATTTGCTTATTTTATTTTTCACAGATTTGACCTGCTGTTAATAAACCATATTTAATATGATTTTCAACAGTGGTTCTTAAGAAGGGGCCCACAAGGGGGCCTCAACGAGCTTCCAGAGGGGCCCCAAAGATTTGCATTTTTTACATTTTTAAACGTTTTTTAAGCGTTAACATAATATTTATCAATTCTACATGCTTATATTGTTCTCATTTGAGAGTCCCTTTGGATACAAGCATCTGCTAAACGATTAAATGCAAATGTTTAATAAAACAGTAAAAATAAAGATGTAGCCTACAGCATTCAGCTAACGTCATTTTTTTCTGTTATTTTGGTTACAAAAGTAGTACTATTGGTACATACAGTATTAGCTTAGATCAGCTGCTGTCTTGGCCAAATTTGGGCCTTGGAGTCAAAAGAGTTGAGAACCCCAATTTTATTTGATTTATTTTAAGTTCAGGTGTCAAATTTACCGCTCACATTGGTGGAAGGCTCTGCTTTGTGTGTCTTGATATTATGAGATTAAATTTCCTCCCGAGCTAGAGGGGGTAGAGTCGAAGGATCCAACCCACTTCAGTTGAAATCCACTTTTCAAGAGGATTTTATAATGTTCTTTTTAAAACTGAAGCCTTTCACCATGGGCCATTTAAGCTGCGTGAAGCCTGGATCAGTTTTCATCATTTTTGGCTGAAATCGTTTGTTGGCAGCTTGACTAAATGTGTCATCTTACAGTGTGACTCATCAAACGAGGGTAACAAGAACAAAAAATCCCGAAGTGAACTGTTTTTCACCATTCCTCAAATGTACTGATGTATTGTTTTTACTCCCTATATTGAATATAACAAATTACAAATGCTTTGTAATGAGACAAAGAACATATTATATAAAATATCATGAAATGTGTTTTTCAGTTCAATAACTTTGTCACAAACAAATAAATAAATACATAACAACATTAAACTGACATACTGTTTTGTTTTTTAGCAGCAGCAGTAGTAGTAGTAGTAGTAGTAATAAAGAAAATAATAAAGTAAATAACAATAAGAGAGAAAACAACAATATTAATAAAAATTGTAATAAAAACCATGTATAAATATTTACACAAAATTATTATAAGATTGTATTTGTCAGTCCCTTATTTGTCACAATACCGATAATAATACTAGTAATAGTAATAATAATAATAAGCATAAACATCAAGGTAACCTTTGAAGGTAAAATACATTAATATTTCATGTTTAAGCACATCCTTTTTTAGCTCAGTTGGAGGAAATATGTTGTTAGGGAATAGCAGTGATTGGTGCTCATAGGGAAATGGAGAATATTGTTTAACTTGAGTGCACGACGGGAAGGGTTTTAACACAGGAAGTCAAAGGAATTCTGCATGACTGGTATAAGAGGAAAAGGGGGAACTGGACAGCTAAATACAAACAGTCATGTTTGCAGATGCCTTGGCATTTGCGAATTATCTGGTGCTATCAAGCATTTTTAATCAGAAATGGAGGCAAATCCAATACCTACTATAATACAAATTCTTTGCTTGTTCATGCTTAATTTGTGTTTATTCTTCGGTGGCATGTATGTTGATGCGTTAATTTATATTTTGGACTGCAGTTATCCAGGCTGTTTTATCAGACATGACTACGAATGAGTCTGTCAGGTGCCTGAGGTTTTCCAGTAAACCATGAGTAATGCCCTTAAGATTCCAATGTAGTTTTACATGAGGTTCCTCAGAAATGTCCATGCAAAATCACAAAACACCCCAGAACATCAAGCACATTTTCACACACAGATCTGCTCTCCTGTGTTCAGCGGCCAGGGGTTGCAGTGAGTGTGTGAAGATGTCGGGATGTCTGCCTGAACGCTCGCAAGCCACGCAAAGCCAGGGGGAATTCTTTCATTTCCCCTGAGCTCACCACACCGTCCACCTTACACAGCACCATCTGCCTCTCCTCGCTCGACACGCAGCTTTCATTGCTCATTTTCTTTGTTTGTGGTACAAAAATAAATTGCATTAAACGCCTAAAGTGGGGAAAGGTGAAATTGAACCAAAAAAGAAAAATTACATTTCTGTTCCCAGTCAGCTTTTATTGCTGATATAGTTTCAACATGCACTGTAAAAACATTGCTACAGTAAAAACTACAGAAAGTTCCCTGCATTTATTAACAGTTTAATACGTTTTGGAAATAAAAACAGCAAGTTATTACATTACATTTATTGGGTTATTTTAATGTTACATATTTTACCATTGTATTTGACACTGCACCTTCGGTGTAAAAATAATTGAAATGAGGTCGTATATTTGTGCATATTAGGTTGTGAGATAAAGAGAGGTTGTTTTGTAAAGATGTTTGCATTTTTATTATATTTTTTCCTAATTGTTCTGGCAACCACAGCTGCCAGGGTTTTATTATTATTTAATGACAGGATTAAGTATGTATGCATATATTTATATATTTATTTTTGCAGTGTAGTAAACATATTAAAAAGCTATTTTTATATGACTATTTTCTAATAACGTGTAGGATAATGTCATTTTAAATCAGATTAATTTTTGCTGAACATTTAGGTTGACCTAGAATGGAGCTCTGATGGGTGCTGTGCTGATTTATATATATATATATATATATATATTTAAATTACTTATTTATTTGTTTGTTTATTGAGGAAATATGTAATATTTCTGTTTCTGAAGCTTGCAACAAGGAGTAGTAGTTAGAATCTGTGTAAACATATATATCTATCCATGACACTTATTCTGGGGTTTTTTCAGCTTCAGGTTGTTCTGTAAATGTCATTTTAAATGTCTTTTTTCTTTATTAATTTGCATTATTTATTTATATTTCTTGTCAAACAAGAGTGACATTGTATGTGAGTGGCCTTGACTGGTATACCCTCCATATAAAAGATGGAACATCAAGATATAAATACATAGCCTTGGTATCTCTTCGTCTTCAGCCCCACTATAATCACGTCCCAGCACATCGGAGTCATACGCACAGACAATCAGAGCACTGATTACAGACTTCTCTTTAAATGTGCCAAAGTGCTGCGAAAAGGCTCTTGCTTTGAACGTCCTTGTTGTCGATAATGTCTGGAATTGGAAAAACCATAATGTGCCCTAAGCCTTCAGGATTTGTGCTTATCTCCCGTTGTCAGACACCGGAATGATTTTGTGATGAAATGGTCCCACACAGACACACATATTCTATCCTTGCCATCAGACAAATTCACATAAACAGATTGCGATAAAATCACTTATTAACCCTAATAAGTTGTGGTATTTCTCCAGATTGAAATCCTAAAATTTATTATAAGATTATGTGGGTTTCTCAACATCCAATACTGTCCAATACATTGTGTAGCTAAAAACTGTATGGGGGAAACCTGAACTAAACTGCCTTCGTGAAAAAGAAGCACTTTGGCATACATTTTAAAAGTACTTAATACAGAAAAAATATTCTTGAAAAGAAAATATTTAAGTGCAAAACTTTAAGGCACAAATACAAGATCATTTGAAATAAATGAAAATGTAGTATAACTGAAGTTGAACTTAAGAATGTGCTTTGACATACTTGCATAGGAAGTAGCTAGAATTTCATAATCACTTATGTCTTGTATGAATAAAGTGCACTGCTGAATACTGATGTAGTATATGGTAAACTGCTCTTACATCATCCTGTTGAAACATTTATGCAATCTGTTTAATTAGATTTTATTTGTAATTACACATCTAAATATGTAATTAAACTATATTTACACACAGTAGTCAAAATGATAATTAAGTACTTCATTTGTGGTTTATATATCAGGCGACAAATTAAATTAGTGTACTTTAAAGCACAGTAAAAGATTATTAAAACATAATTAATAAAAAGCTTTATATTAAAGTGTCTACTAAATGAGTAAAATTTAAATGTAAAAAGTATGCCATTTAGTTTAAAAGTATTACAAAGATATCTTAAAAAAACAGAAGGTGAATTTAAATGCATTAAGAAACAAAGACATAAAAGTATAGTTTCTAAGTGCACTCAAATGGTCTTTTATTTTTATTAGTATTACCATTATACATTTTTAATACTTTTACAATTTAAAGTACAGACTGTAAAAAAATCAAACAAAATGTTGGAAAGGCACAAATATTTTAGTTGAACTAATTTTATTGCTTGGGCTTAATTGCGACATATCATATTAAGTCTGCACAAATATATTTTGCACGTGCACACGTCTGAGTGACTTTGCGGGAGAAACAGCGCAGCCATCTTGTCAAGTTCACGCCTAAGGTAAGTCCCACTAAATAAATGTTATTTTGGACTACATTTAATGAGAAAATCATGCAACATATTTGATTTTTTTGAGCGAACGTTTAGAAAGTGTTTTATGGGTTGTATATCTGAAAAAAGTGGATATAGAACAGTGTATGAAAAGTTAAGGTATCAGGCGTTAAGTTAGTCAAGTACGTTAAGGCGCTGGATAAATATTTGTACATTAAACAAAATGAAATGTAGGTCTTTTCAAACAGGGAAGATTAAGGTGAATATTACAAAGCGTTTCTGGTCTCTTGAATGAATCTGGTGTCGGAAGAAAAGTTTGTTGTTCCACACAAAAATGAACAACTTAATTATTTTACAAGGTCGTTCAAAGTGTCTCAGTCAGTTCCCAAGGTAGTGAATCACTAGACCTGACGTTACTCACCTGATGATGCTTGCCTGCCCTGGATAAAAGCCTTGTGTGCCAGTTGCTCTAAGGCTGAGCTAGAGGTAAAAACCGTATGCCTCATCCTTAACTACTTACCTCTGGAACAACTTACTGAGGATCTCTCACGGAGTCATCTAAGTTTAAGGGATCGATTACCTCCATGTCACTCATCTGCACCGAGCACTGAATCCCACGAGAACCCTGCAACAGTAAGAGACTTACCTGTGTCTGCCCAGTCGATCCCTCCTATAGCGATCAGGAGATCCCGCTGTGATAACAGAAGTACTTAAGTTGTTAGTTTCACCCTTGCATACTCAGTTGTGAGTTAAGTTCTCTGTTCAGTAAATATCTGACCTTCTTGAACTTACCCTGCTTGTTAAGTCTGTCTGAGCGTTACAACATGTGTGTCCTACATACAGTTTTTACCTCATTTATAATGTGCATTATTGCTCTTAGTGGCGTCTATGCTAATATTAGTCTGTTTCATTCTCATTCCGAGGTGAATATAGCCAGATCCAGTCTGTAACCAGATCAGATGGTGGATCAGCACCTAGAGATGACCTCTACAACCCTAAATGTCAGCGGAGATCATTTCAGCTAGATGAGCTCCAGAGACAGATCCCTTCAGAAGACCTTGTCGGCCATTGGGACAAGACCATGAGAACTCTGCTCAATCTGACCTGTGTTGCAGCCTGGAATTAAACCACGCTATAGTTGCTATTTCAACTGCCGGGCTAATTGCACAGACATTACTGGAAGAGAGCTAAACTGCATGATGTCAACAATGAATCCCCAATGAACCGACTTTAACTGGAAAATGTATTTGTTGATCTCCTCTGGCATTATTGACAAACTATATTCCTGTTTGACTCTGCAAAGCTGCATTGACACGATCTTTATTTTATAAAGCGCTATGTGCATAAAGGTGACTTGATTTGATTTTATGTACTGTCATGCTTTAGCTCGCTTCTCCACACACACAAAGGCAGGCAGACAAACTCAAGCAAACATGTGACAAAAACAAAGACAGCACATGGACAAAAGACAATGTGACAGAATGCCCCCCTTCTGGAAGGCGCGCACTCACGCAGACAGTGGGACATCTTAGGGGAGGGTGGGTGGTTGCCCGAGAGGCTGACACAGGCAGAGTCTCAAGGAGGCCTCTTGGGCATGATACAAGTCCTGGACGGCAATGGCGGATCGGGACTCTTGGGCAGCCACGGTGGATCAGGAACCTTGGACGGCCACGGCGAATCTGGCCCTTCAGGTGGCCATGGCGGATCTGGCCCTGTTCCACCTCTCCTCATCATTGTTCTCCTGACCGTGATTCAGGGCTTCACCCCGAGAACAGCTCTCCTGGCCGTGATTCGGAATCCGAACCTTCATACGGCTCCCCGGACCTTGATTCGGGGCTGGGATCGACAGCTGCGGATTGGGAACTGCAGGGATTTCAAATGGCACTCCTGGCAGAAACTCAGACAATGGACCTGGAGTAGGCAGACGGGATTCAGCGGGAGGCTGGATCGGGACTACCAGCTGAATCTCCATTGCTATGGCAGGGTCATGCAAGAGTTAATTTGTCCAAGTGCATTGTCCTAGAGATTGTGCAGCCACCAGCGGAATCTCTGGAAAATCCATGTCAAAGTCGACATTTCTGGAGATTGTTCAGCCACTTGTAGAACCTCTGTGACAGGAACTTGTGACAGGGCTTTCCCCAAAACCACTAGTGCAACCACCGCCGGAACCTCCTGAGGGATGACAGCCATCTTGACTGCTGACTTGGGCTGAGGCAGGGCGGTCATCTCGTGAGTAGACGCGGGTTGAGGGCTGGCATCAAACCTTGAACAGTGACTCAGATGTGGCAGCCATCTGGTGCAGCAACTCAATGACGGCGGTCATCTTGGACAGTGGTTCTGGTGTGGGCACTTCTGGCTGTGAAGGCGGACCGGAGTCCACGGATGAATGGATCGGCGCTCCTGGCCGAACTTCTAGAATTGGATCGGCATTGAGCGGATCAGGATTCGTTAAAAGTCTATGTCGGCACTTGTGGACCAGAGTCCGCGGAGATGTGTGCGTTCGGGGTGGTGTTAATTAATGGATTTAAGTGATTTCGGCGGGATGTGGCTGATATCCCGCCTGTGCACGGAACGACATCAGTGATAAAAAGATCGCCGACCTCCGCTTTAGCTCTGTGATGTCCGGGAGTTCGAAATCACCAAGGAAACAGGCATCGTCCCTGAATGCGTTGATGGTATCCACATCGCCGAGACCCGACCGTTCAGCGAGTTGACCAAACTTAGATGTGTAGTCTGGACGTAGAATGCAGAAACTAAAAGCTATTACAATTAAAAACAGACACTGAAAAATCTACAAGGCACGATTTAAATACAAACCAAATCAAGACAGAATACAAAACACCTGGGAAAGCACGCTGGCAGAGAGTGAAACACTAATGAGAGGGGCGGGGTTACAAACAAGGTAAAGCATGTGGAACAGAATCAAAACAAAGACAGCACATGGACACACGACAACGTGACAGTCACACCTGGGGCCTGTTCCATAAAACAAGTTTACCAAATAAGCCAGGCTTGTTTTAATTTGTCTGACTTATTTTAAACCAAATCAAATGACAGTAAGTCAGACTAACAGAAATAAACCTGGCTTATTTGGTAAACTTGTTTTATGGAACAGGCCACTGGTTCATTTTATTTATTTACTTATTTATTTTTTGACTTCTGCCTCATTTTAAAGATGTAACTGTGAACAATAATATTTGTAAATGTTTGTTTGCTAACATTTTGATTAGTTCATTAAACAAAGTTTAAAGTGAATTTTGCAGTTGTTTTACAGATGTAATGTTTGTCAACTGGAGCTTTAAAGGGATGTTTCACCCACAAATGAAAATTTGCTGTTCATTTACTGACCCGTAGTCCATCCAAGAGCTAAATGACTTTTTTTTTTTCATTCCTGTATGTTTAGTTTGTATGAAAAATGTTTTAAATGGAGATTGTTATTAAATACAGGCTATTATGTGTTGTAAAGTGTTTTTTATTGATTGATAAACACCAGTTAATAATTTTTAATATATATTTTTTAATATTTAATATTTTAAAAATATGTTTAACTATACAAATGTGTTTATGTAGTTCCCAAGCATTTTCTTATGATGCCCAAATAATAAATCCTAGTTGAAGTAAAATATAAAACACAGAGTAAACGGTTACATTTTAAGACATAAATTGCTGTAGTCTTCTAAATGTTTGACTAATTTAAAAAATGTAGTTGAATGGACTATAAAACCAGTTTAAAGGTTGAGCCAACTAAAAAAATAACAATTCAGAAAACACTCTGAAGTCATACAATTTCTGTAGAACTTGTTACTATAATAAAACCACTTGAAATTTTTGACAGTGTAGGCTACACTGCAAGTGCACATTTAAGCACACTTATTATTTTTTTCCAAAAAGATGGATAGCTTAATATTTTGATAGAAAAATTCTTAACCTGTGCTTCCCTCTTGATAATTTGTGAAATATTATAAAATATTGAGAAATTACAGGCGAGATATGGAAAGTCACTTCAAACAGTGTGAAACAAAGTTTTAAAAGTTTGAAGAAACCCATAATCCATGCGTCCACCCTAGATAGTCTCGAAACATATGTAGAAATGTTGGAGTAAAGGAACTGAAGCAACTTCAGCTAACAGTTTCTAAAAATTCCTAAATATACATAACGATGATGCTTGTTGTAGTCATGGAAACTCAACACAATAGGTCGACTTGCCACCCCACACCACTCCACCCCACTCCCACCCTCTCTCTCTCTCTCTCCGGTCGGTGAGCGCGAGCCCTCTCCATCCTCTCCTAAAGCCCTTTACTTTGCGCATGTACAGCTAAACTGAACATTTCATCGACTCCAAGATGGCGTTAACACCACTGGCTTGCGCTCTGCTTCTCCTTTTCATGCAATGTGAGTACGCATCCCCACACTGTTACACTTTCTTTGTAGAAGAGGCGAAAGTGACACCAACAGCCGTGAATCATTTATCGAAGTTCTTGAAATGTGTTTCATTGAACGTCCTGTTTCACAGAAGTGCTCGTCTCTTCAAGCCCCAACTAAACTATTGAGCTAACCCGTTAGCTCTTTAAGGCGAGATGTTCGATGTGGCTGTTGAATCCAAAGTGTGATAAAAGTAACATTTTGGCGTGGATGTGCCGTGTCTCGCGACAAGAGCTTGAGGTTTTCGTTTTCTCTCGCTGGAATGTTTCTCGTCGCCGGCTGAGACTCGCATCCCGCTCTGCGTGTTTGTGCGACTAACCAGAAATAAATCCGCACGCCTCTATAATTCCCGTTTTCTACAGGTTACATGGGTTGTTTACGGGAACATTAGATTTGCCTTTAAAGCTCAGTCTTTATAGTCTCATAAAACTCGCATAAAAAAGTTGTGCTGTTTTGATTCACCGGACCGCTCGGCTCAGTTCTTTGTTCACGCTTTAAAAGTTTTTGAAATGACATAAACAAGCGAGGACCGAGGACTGTTTTGATGTTGTAGCTTTCTCTATTTTGCTTTTTCAAAATGGTCAAGTTTTGGTTAGTTTTGGGTGTTTATTTGAACGACTAGAAGCTGTTTCGGTGAAAGCGGGACATGTTTATTGCGAGATAACGGTTTTGAGCCTCAAGTGTTCAGGAGAGGGGATCACGCGGCGCGCTTTGAACAGCAGATTGCCTTCAGCCTGCACAATACTTAGTTTAGGGCTCGGGGAAGTAATTAAAAAGATGGCATATTTTTGTCCTGGATCGTTTGAGAAGTCGGTGGTAATTTAATCGGAGGCAGTCTAGACCAATAGCTTAATTAAATTCAGTCAGAAGACGAAGTTTTTTTTCTTTCTGTGGATTGAAAATTGTTGTAGCCTAAATAATTCATATTGACAGTTTGCAGAATTCCATTTTAATGCCAGTATAAACTCTTCAGGTCATGTGTGCTTTATTTTCTGTTTATCTCTGTTACTTTTGTTTGATTTAAATGGCCTTTTTTAATGTTAACTGCAGCCTAGTTGTGGTTGTAGGGACATAGGCTTGAAGACGTTCACGTAGGCTCTTGTAGAAACGACACATCTTCTGTGATTATTCAAGTGTACCGATTGGCTTAATTATAGACTAAAGTACTAAATACTGCTGGTAAGCCTGTGTTGTGTTGTATACTCACTGTCTTTCTTATTCTCAGTTTCTCTTATAGGACTTTTTGTCCCTTCATTTATATAATTAATTAATGTTAAGGAGAGCAGTGTTTAAAATTCGTTTTGCATTTAGATTCCATTTGAATTTATAAATATTAAACTATCATTTAAAAATGTAGCACTTTACATTAGAGTGACTGTGTTTTATTTTTTAAACATGCTTTTTTTTCTAGTATTTACTTATTTAAATGCATTGCAACTAATGTGGAGTGTAATTTGAACTCATTTTATGCATGACTCTACTAGTTCCACAGAATTTTTCAGTCTGTGTTGTTTGATTTGGATTAAAAGTAAACTGCCAAAAGCAGTTTCTCTGTGCTTTGTTATACCTTATATGTTTAAAAGCCCGTGTCTAATCTCTGGAGTGTATTTCTACAGTGGAAACTCTACGGTGCCTTTTGCCAGCACTTTTGGTGCCAAGATATGCTTTACTGGATAGGATAAAATAGATTCAGGAATAGTACAAAGGTTGAGATCACACCCCATATTTTAGATGAATGCTTGGATGAGCCTTAGACTTCCATTTTAGTCCACCGCAGACGCTTCAGACTTCTGGAGAAACGTGGTGTCGGTAAAACATATTCACCATTGTGTCGCCTATGAAAATGCTGATAATTGTCTGTTCGTGAGATTGCTACTTCAGATGTGATTAAATACAGCTTAAACAGTGAAAAACAGTGAAAGTGATAGCTTGTCCCTAGAAGGCTGAGTGTGCTTTCTCTTCCACCCGCTGCTTCCCAGCAAATGGCTTTCTGGGGGTTCATGAAAAGCATGCAGGACCTTCTGGGCATGTCCATCAGTTACAAGCTGACATTTTTGATGTGTTCAGTAAGCGACAGAGAGAAATATGCACAGAAAAGATAGCCGTTCTCTGTGTTCTTCACCCAGGGCTGTTGCGGACAAAGACACGTTGCCCTTCCGCACATGCTTAGGTTAGTTTTAGCTGGAAGGTACCGCATGAGAAAAGCATCTTGTGATCCTAAAGGCAGTTTATCATGACTGTATAGTGATGGGAAAAATTCCAGACGGGGGGTCCCAGCATAATCCGCATGGGTACCAGGACAGGCAGGCTGTCGTGATGAAACATGCTGAGTCTTTGAGCAACAGGAGAGCGGCACATGTCCGGTCAGCCAGCCGGAGTACCCCAGAGTAACGTGCAGAAACAGCTGAGCGGCTGTGGGTGCGAGTGAATGGAGGACCCCCCTGACTCGGAGCGGAAATATGTCCCACTCAGCCCACCACAGATACTCAGCATTAAGAACAAATGTGGAACACTCACCCACAAACAGAAGCTGAGAAAATTAAGTCACTTCATATGCGTAAAAACAGGCACGCAAAGGTGAAGATGATGTAAAGAGAACGAAACATTTAGCGTTTTGAAGTATTAAAAACAAAGTTGTTTATATAACAGTGTAAAAAGGAAATCTAAGAGATTCTTATGGAAGTTGCTCAGAAAGCAAGGTGAACGGTTTTGGTTTTTCCTGCATTTTATTCATTTGTATCTTTTGGTAAGCAGTGACAGATGTGGAAGGGAAAGCCTAGAACTAACAGATTCGCAAGTCAGGAATGACAAGCATGTGCATTCCCTAAATGTCAATAAGACTTCCATGTGTAAGATGGGCATTGATCAAAATAGTTCCTGACTGCTGGGCTGGATATACTGGAGCCCGTGTAAAGGAGCAGGATTAGGACAGTCGTGGCATTCTTTATAACGTTTTTTCTAAGATTGTGATTTAAAAATTTAAACTTATTGATTTAATTCAATCTTTTAATTTGCAAACTTTATTTTGATGAGTTCAGCTGACATAAGTGTCATTATTGTGTGTAATGTATACTCCGATTTATTTTCTTAAAAATTTAGTTATAGTAACTTAATGGAATGGCCTTATCAACTTATTAACAGTGGATTTCTAGTTCCCAGCTTTTTTTGCATTTTACATACTAAATACATTACATTTAGCATGTGTTATTAGCTGGTGATTTTAACTGAAATACTCAAGAATAATTGGTTCCAGCTCCAGGAATTAAATATTTGCAGCAGTTTAATTCAGTGCAGGTTGTTAATTGAACATAACTTCATTAGAAGGTATGTAGCTTAGGTAAGGGGAAAAATGCCCAGAAACGGTTTTACAGGTCCATTTACAACCCTAGAATTTG
>JAUMHG010000024.1:3230330-3241972 GCA_032359395.1 Enteromius anoplus
TTATGTCCATGTACTGAACTCTTATTATTCAACCATGCCAAGGTAAATTCAGTTTTCCATTCTATGGCACCTTTAAATAGTTATTGTCTTTCTTTCATTTTTTTTTTGTTTGATCGCATGTCTAGTGTTTCTAAAGAATGTTCATGTAATCATCATAATACAGAATTAGTGTATGTTTTTAACTTTACAGATACAGTTCTTCTTTATCTATTCTGAGTTTGAGTGATAATTTTTGAATACTGAAGACCGTTAAAATAATTTCCTGTCACTGATTTCTATCTTATCACATCCTTCCGAAGGAAAAGACTGTGCAATTTTTCTCGAAGTTGTCCCAGTAGGTGAATAACTCAAGAGTGAATCAGTAGGATACTGTCAGCTTCATGCAATAATTTCTTATTAGCCAATTTCAGAGACTGAGATAATGAGCGTCTCTCTCCCCTTCAGTTTTCATTTTCAAATAGACTTGTTTTCGTGTATGAAGCCAACTAAAATTAAACCTTGATTTATAACGTAATCACAAAGGTAATTATTATTGCTAAAAATAGAAATATGCAACAGATCACCTGACAGCCGCTGGAATCAAATGCAGGGCTCTCTATGGAAACAAGCCATGTGCCCTGTTTATAAGCTCAAAAATGCCTACGACAGTAATAGTTTGAATAGACCTGTCATGACTAATAACTGAAATTCTAACTGTCATATTTTCTGTTGGTTTTAAATCAGTCGCATATAGATTAAGGTGGCGTTCAAACAGAATGCTGCTTTTCAATTATTTTTCTTTTGCAATGTCTGGTGCATGACATGCCATTCAAATGCACTGCTTAGATCAAAAGAAATTTAACTTTTCTCCATTCCACTGCCTTACCTCTCATGCATTTAATGATGTGTAAGAACAGAAAACTGTTAGACATAAGGTCTTTGCCTCGGTTAAACTGAGCGGCATCTTCATTAAGTTCCTCCCAGCTGAAACATCTGCCATTTGCACACCTTGTATTTGATGTCCGCCATCACAAGTACAAAGGCTGACAGATAGAACAGACTAACTCCCATGATTCACCTTGGTGACGATGATTTGAATCCATCACAGCAGATATCAAGTTCTAAGGCGACTGCTATGAAGAGCACATGACTTCGGTATGGTGATAAAAAAAGACCCGCAAATGCATTTGTTGACTGTTCCAGCAGAGGTTTTGAGGGAATAAGATGATGAACGTGACAGTTTTTCACATTTCCAAATACCGAGAAGTTCACACAAGCAGAAGCTCATTTTTGAGGTTAGTGACTGTGGGAGATGATGTGTGGCTGTACAAGAAACTCCGATACATGATACGAAACTCTATCAACAAACAGCTCAGACACTTGGATTTATTATCTCTTCATCGAATTACGCTTTGTCATTTTTATGACTCTAGTCAGACCCGCATACAGTCAATCATAAGAACAATTTATCGCCTGCTCGACGGCCCACTTTTTCATTGGCTTGTTCACCAGAAGGGAGAAAATGTATTACCCTAGCCTATTTCATATCAATTTTGAACGATTTCCATTTGTGGCCCTTTAAGCCTATTTATTTTAAAGAGCAATAGCTGCAAAACACCTCTCTTAAAATAGTGCCCCCACTTCCTGTATCAAAGAATGATTAGCAGTTGATAAGTTTAAGCAACATAAACGGAGCAACCTTAATGCGAATCTTATTTGCAGTGTAACTCCACTCTGGGTTCAAATCCACCATTAGCACCAGATTTGTTGTATGCGTTTAGCCGACTGGTCAGATTGCACTGACAGATTGCGCTCTGACCATCTGGCGGGCCGGCGTTAAGGCCACCTCATAACGCTTCTCGCACTTACTTGCTAAGTTAACAGGGATGATTTTGAAAATAAAACCAGGCAAGCTGAGCTTGAACTTTTTATGACAGCCACAGGCGAATTAGATCTATTTCAAGATGCCATCTGATTCACAAAATGCTATTAAATCTGAGCGCCTGTATTTAAAGATTAAGATAAAACTTAAAAGTCTTTATTCGAGTCAGATTACCATCATCGTAGCTCCCCCATAGACGTGATGCACAGCAAAATGGGAGTAAAAAAAGCAAGTTACTGGAAGTACAAGCTTAATGGTTTGCTTATATTTTGAAAAGGATGTTTGATTCCTCCAGTGGCCTCAAAACTTAAATGAACTTTGTAATTGTATGCGCTGAGTACAGCTGCTGTGGGTTTGAGAGTGTGTCCTGATCAAGTAAGTGCCTGGAATATTTGTCATTATGCTAGACATTGGTTGAGATCTTACTACCCAGTGGCCCAGAGGTGTGTGTATAAGCCTATGTATGTATAGGATATTTAATGCGCAGAATAAGTTTGTTTTGACTGGAGGTTTTATGGTTAAAGCTGTTAAGCAACTGTTTACTGACAACTACGCATTTCAATCATGACGCCAATTAGTGTGATGGGATATATCACCCAAAATGACAATTCTCATCCCAATTCTATTTTATACCCATTCACCTACAAAGTATAAAGGAGTAGGGGTCAAAATATTCCCCTAAGAAATGGGACATCACTGCCACTATACCGTTACACATCATTATCCGTAGATTAGCCCCTACAATACACACACCTATACTGGTGCGCATTAGAGCAAATCATTTTTTTATATATTAATGCGCTTCTTACTGACCTACCCAGATATGACAACATCTAACTGTGAATGATTCAACACAGATTTTGTCATTTTTATTTTGCAAACATTTCTTTTTAATGACAGGACCATAAATATGAACACACGATTGAATGTAACAAAAAGCAAATGATTACTTCTCATTAAAATCTTTATTAATGCCAAAAATGCCTTCCGTTTATTGGACTTTTTTTGTTCGCTTGGGCAGTGGTGTTGCTGCTGTAGCCGGTTTATGCTGGGATTATTCTCATACCCCTTAGTTTGAAGTGTGGTCCCAGAAAATCTTAGTTTGAAGGCCTGGCTGGCCCCTTCCCCCCAACTCCTACACCTCCAACCAAAAGAGAATCAAGACACCCCTACCCCTTCACATGAATGCGTGAAACCGGAAGGGTTGGGGTATGGGGAAGAAATAGGATTGGGCTTAAGTATCCTGGCAAAAAGCACATTTTTGCTTGTTTTCTGAAAAGTGGCGGTTATGGCAGTTTGTTCGGAGTGTCCCAAGGTGGACGTGTTATCTCAGAGTTTGGCCTATAGCAGACAATACAGGCTATGTGTTTACATCACGGCTGCATATCAGCATACACCAAGATGACCTTAAAAGGAGTCGCTAAGATAAGGTGCATGAGACGTTTCCTGCAGGAAACTAATCAGTCAGTAGCCTTTAAGAAGATTTGCTGAGACTTAAGACGTTCTAATAACGTGCAGAGATACGGAAACAATGCCAGAATGCTGGATGTAATTAAAAGATCTTACTGTAACTAAACGAAGTGGAAAGGATGCTGCTGTTGTTGATGTTTACCGAAACATCAGAGCAGGACAGAGTAGAAAATAAGAAGGAATGCAAAGGTGTAGCTTTGCAACTTTGATTTAATATATAAATTGAAATTGAGTATAATCAAGATTACAGATTGCAAGGTGGATGTTTTCCATATGCATTTTTGTGTTATCAATACACAGTATTGCATATAGTATATAGTTTCATATATATCAGAGTAGCAGTGCTCAGTAAAGATCTTGATTATAATTTTGTGTATGCATCGATTTAGTATTAGATACACTGATATGTATTTGCTAGCATTATTGCACAACATTAACTGCCTGTATCTGTTGTACTTGACCTCTTCATTGGCAAAGCTCTGGAAGTGTGCATGGCCTGGGGGATGTTCTGATTGGCTGTAGCAATTTTTCCTAATGTCCTATGATTATTTCTGGCTTCTGAAAGTATTGAACTGCAGTGGCATTTGCATAAATTGTTTCTTTAGAGGACAGAGATTTCTAATTATGCTGATGCTTCAATTGAGTTTCTATGAAGGTTAGTTTCAATCATTTGCCTCCAAGCTCAAATGAGACTTTTCTCTTTTTTATTTGTAATTTTAAAGTTTTTGCTATGTTTTTATTATGATGCAGTGCACGTATATGGGATTAGATTATTGTGTTTAATTTTACAGTGCTGAGCTAGAAGAGGCAGAAAGCTATATCGTCTGAGTACGTGTTGTGTAGTACCTTAAATTACTGCTTCCCTTTGTTGTTCTGTGGACTGAGGAACAAAGAGAACACTGATGTGTGGCTTCTTGAAATATTAAAACATAAAACAGTAGAGAAAGGATAGAGACAACAAATAATTTATGGCAAAAATATGGCCCAAGAAGACTCACAAATAATGCCTTTTAGCTTAGTCCCTTGAAAGTATGAGCCCATACAGTATAGCCATTGCATTCCTCAGGAGCGAAAGTTTCCCCCAAAGTTGAGAATAGATTCTTTTTCTTCCCTTTTTGCACAATGATCTTATGGTTCTGTGCACATTCATGGAATTTTCACTTGCAATCTCCGTTTTTGAGCGGATGAAACTGCTACAGATGTGCAGTGAAACAAATTCTCTGCTACAGAGTCATTCATGCAGAAGTGGGCAACCATGCAGCTTTATTTCTTATCAGCACCACTCAAGATCACCTCTTATATGTCTATGGGCAACATCCTATTGTTGAGGCAGAATATTTGCACAAGTTGAGATCATAAGTGCAATGGTAAAGCACTTATTCTTGTATCAGTTTGCTGGATATTTGATCTGGCCGCATTTCAGGAAAATAGAGTGCAGTTGTCTATCAGAAGTAGAAAACGCATGTGTTACACTTATCATGGGTGGGGTTAATTATATCTACTGCTATCCAAATTGGAGATTCCAAAATGACTGCAATAGAGTCGAGTGAGTGAGAGATATTTTCAGCAGTTGAGGAAATACTATTCCCCTCGTAAAACTACCCTCATTAGTGCGTTTACATTGTATTCTCCCTGGGCAGCAAAGGCTTAGAGCAGATAAGCATCATGCAGTCGGTTCAGGACATTGGGAATTGGCAGACACGCACATCTGGAGCAACCGATGCAAAATGCATGCAGTGCGTATAAATCCTTACAGTAAAGGTGGAGTTTTGCTCTACGTTTGTGGATTAGCTTAAATGCATGATAAATGTGAGATCTTGATAAAAACCGTTGAATGCACACTTTACAGGATCGATTGCCAATCTTGTTCCTGCACCACTTTTCAGCAAAAGAAAAGAAAAAAGAATTTTGCGGTAAAATGGCTTTTGCCACTTATTCACATATTTTGTCAACAATCAAACTTCTTTCATTTCCAGGAATACAAATTCAGTTTTTTTTTTTTTTCATGAAATCCGACAGCTTTCTGACCCTTCATAGACAACAAGGGTCCTAAAACAAACAAGACCCAAAAACGTAGAAAGCTCTCGGATTTCATCAAAAATGTCTTCATTTGTGTTCCAAAGATGATTTGGATACTTCTGGCTCAAGCTCCTCTTGTAAACGTGCTTCTTTCCCTTATTTATTCTTTTGAAACAGGGCATGTTAACATCAGATGTGTTTGTAATCTCCATCCGTAATCGGTGTGGCCTCCTGGGCCTTGAAGAAGCGCCAAAGCATTTGAAATGTCACTGTTGGTAAATCATGAAGGATTGCGAGAGTTCTGTCCAAGTTTTAATGTCACCCCCTTGGAAAACCAAGAACATTTCATGATTTGTTTTTGCAAGTGTTAACGCTTCTGCAAATGGGGAAAAGAGCAACAGAATCTGACTGTTGAATAGAAGTACACACCCTTGCTCTTCTGCTAACGCCACATGATATCATGTGCTTTCGTGCGGTTGCGTCAAAATGTCAGTCTTTTACATCCTCCCACGGTCCACCGGAATGTCCACATTTGTTTTAGATGTCCGGGCAAGCGGATGGGCATCGAATGCTCCACATTTTCGCCGAGTGAGCAAGAGCAAAGCGTTTCCCAAACAAGAGGGGATCTTCCTGAGCAGGTGATAAAGTGGTTTCTTTGGGGAGGTCACTGCTTGCGTGGTGCTCAGATGGTGTGCGTCCCGAGCCGTGAACCCCCCCAATCTCACCCCACCTGTTTTACTGCAGCATTCCCTCTCTGGCCACTTAGACGGCGTATGTGAAGTATTTGAGTCTGAAGCATGCCTTTGCGAACATTTGTTGTTTCAGGCTAACTCACTCTCTTTAAATTCCTCAGCTTTTTTTTTTTTTTTTTTTAGGTGAAGCATGAGTGTATATTACAGATTTATGCATAACTCTCACTGTTTTAATTTGTTGTAGTGTTGAAACCCGGTCTCTGAGGAGCGATCAGTCTTGCATATGAAACTAAAGATGTTTATGCATAAAGCTTCTTGGTACAAGCTGGACAATTCTTAGTTTTATAATGGAATTTATACACATATTTGGTGACACTTCATCTAAGGTCCAGTCCTTGCTTTTAACAAACCGTCAACTATGACTTTTTTCTCAGTAAACTTCTAATTTACTGATTATTAATAGTTAGTTTTACGGATTGGATAGGATTAGGGATGTAGAATATGGTCATGAAGAAAATGTGCTTTATAAGTACTAATAAACAGCTAAATGTTAATAATAGGCATGCTAAAAGTAGGGACAACTGAGAATTTGTCTCTTATAAAAGTATTATCACATATTTTTACACATATGTAAAACACATGCAATTTAAAAATATTTGATGCAGTTACAATTAATGCTATAAAAGGCCACAAAAATACCATAAAAGTGGTACATATGATAAATGTTATACTATTAGTCTTGTCTTCTGAATCCAATGTTTTATGTAAGAAATTTAAAACAGAATTTTAAGTTTATTTGCTTAAAGTTCTTGGCCTTTTTAGTATTTTGCTTGGTGTATTATATATATGAATATGTTTAAATTATACTCATTTTCTAGCATTTTGATCAAATAAATGCAGCTTTGGTGAGCATGAAAGACTACTAAAATAATTGTATGGTTATATATAGCCGAATAGGTTTAAAACAGAGCACGATGACAGGATTTGGACTGAAAAATCCCTTACAATCGGCAAACAAGAGAGGTTGCAACAGTTGTAGAAAGTCGATACAGCACTGAAAGTAGCTTTCCCTGGTCAACCTCTCACCTTTAGTGTCTGTCCAAACATTGACTCACCTGTTGTCTCAGACCGACACACATTATCGGTGACCCTCCTGTCTGCTCTGTTCTGTATTACCTCTGTGGATCTGGCATGAGGATGAGCATTAATCTGACATCAAAGAAAACCGATCCAAAAAGCCTTCCTCAAACAAGCGAGCCTGTTATACACATGTATAAATCATACTGAGAGTAGACCCTCTCTCGTTTACATTAGAGACCCTTAGGAGATTCAAAAGCCCGGAACACTGTCACAGTCCTCTTCATGATAATTAATTTACTCCGATAAACAGGTTTTCGGCTGCGTTTTAGCATTGCTGCGAACCTCAACATATGTGTGTTTGGCCGTTTTCCAAATGAATGGCTTGCATAACCAGTTATATACAGTATTTGCAGAACTGTGTTCAAGGATTGATTGGGTTTGCGGTCCTGATTTAAAACTCTGTGTGCTGGGACTGAAGTAAAGCAGAATGTGCTGGAGAGAGGAGGTGTTGCTATAGAGCCAGAAGTGAATGCGGCGCATATATGCACATTTGCAAATGAAAAGAAAGAAGTGGTCGTGAAGGAACAAACCTTTTTGCAGACTCTACTACTTGTATAGCAGAACATAAGCTGTTTTTTAAATTATATTCAAAATTAAATATAGTGAAATAGTGAAATATATTCACTTTAAGATAAACAAATTTTACTTGTTGTTTTCTAGAATTCGCTATTTTGTGATGGCAAGAAATCTATCCACAGTTACTGATACAAACTAACTTTACGGTTTAGCCAATAGTCATATCGATTTCATTTATAAATGCAATCTATTTTATAACAGATGCATGTGGTAGAGGTAAAGATTTTTATAACAGCGGCAGCAACTTCAGCTCCAAACTGTTCAGAGCAGCGAGTAGCACTGCACAACATGGCTTTTGTACAAGAGTGCAAACAAAAGGCAATTAACCAGAGATGCTATGGGGGGCCAGTGCTGTACAATAGACAATGAGAGTTCAGGGGTTTTTGCTTGGCTTGCTGTTTTAGCACTGATTGTATCTTGAAGAGAGGAGTGAATGCTGCTACCGGGTCTATTATGCAGTTTATAGGCTTCCTGCTGCTGGTTTAGTCACTGTTTAGTGAGAGCGTGATTCTATAGAGATACTCTCTTGTTTACCCCACTGATTTGATTTTATAATTTGGGTATATATATTTTTATATGTCATATGTTTTATTTTGTTAGTTTATTGTGAGTCAATGTCATAGTTATATGATTAGCATGCTACATTTCAGGGGGAAAAAATCCTGTTTAAGACATTTTGGACCATCAACAAGGAACCACCATGGAAAAAATGGCCAGTCCATTTTATTTGAATTTTTTTTATAATCATTTCTTTATTTTATTAATATATTTACTTGTACAATGTTGTTTAAAAATATAAAATTTCCCAAACTATGTTTTGTCACTTAATAATAATAAAAATTTAATATATATATATATATATATTTATTTATTTATTTATTTATTTATTTATTTATTTATTTATATATATATACAGTATATATATTTATATATAAAATAGCATTTTTAAAATGACCAAGATCTACACAATTTTTTCACCAAGTGTTTATTACATTTGTAATAAACATACAATACAAATCACCCCCAGGGAGCTCTTTTCACCTACCCCATTGCATTCTGGGGCATTTCTTTTGAACAGGAAGTGAGGAGGATTATGTGCATATCCCTGCTAAATCAACAAGTCTCCAGCGACTGTGGGGTGGCATTATTCAGCTGTCAGCCAATCCTCACCTCGCTGTTTTGCTGCACAATTCACATGCTCGACAATAGATGTTGTTTCCAGAACTGGGCCCTTTTAGGACTCTAACAGCTGAGAGAATATACGAGTTAATGTCCTTTAGACTTCAGCTCACTCTCGATTTTACTAAGCCTGCTCAGGGATTTATTCCAATTCGCCTATGTATTTGCTACAGCCCATTATTTAGAGAAACATGCAGACCGGCTGCAGTGACGCTTGAATGTATTGCTCTAATCCATCATCGTAAAGACGTCATCAGAAATCCAGACACGTCACCATCTCATATGGTTACAAGTTAGAGAAGACAAGGTTTTTCTTTATGTTTCAATGCACACGCTTGTACCGCCACCGCTCTTGAAGAAGGCTCTGGCAGAAATTACAGTCCTAATTAGGATTAAGGAAGAGGTCAGTGTGCTTGTACTAGAATGTGAGGCATTTGCAGTGAGAGGGGATGACGCCATCTGTGCTGAAAGCAGTGAGCGGCTAATTCTGGAGCTGAGTGCGACACGATTTACAGATTTCGGCTGGAGCCTCACGGCGAATACGGGATCCTCCGATCAGCCGATTTGGTGAGCTAAATTAGGGCCTTTTATCGCTGACGGAGGAGATAAGCGTAGTCTACATAACGTGTGAATGTATGCAAATGCATTTCATATCTGTCATTATCAGAATCTGTGGAAAACAGTTGTTGAAATGGCATCCAAGAGGGTAAAAAATAAGCCTGCAGTAGATCTTATCGTGGGACGGTCAGTGCTCCCGGCTGCCCACGAATGGGACGGGAGGAGATACAGCACAGCTCTGACTTACCTGCAAATGCAACCAATTAGTATGCCGTGCAGTCTCTGCCTGCTGTTGACAACTGCTATAAATAGCAAAGGCTTCTCCAACAGTAACCTGCTCTCACCCCTGTGGAAAATAACTCATGGTCTTGCTACGTACAACTGCCCTCTGAATAATCACTAACCTGTGTTTGGGGAGGTTCAGGGATGGTGGTTACCTGAGGCTGCATTTTAACCCTCATGTTCTGTGCAGGGGTCTCAAGACTCTAGGGCCTTTTTAAGAGCTGGAAAAGCACTTACATTACACAAGTTGATACATCAGGGATTTTCCTACACATATTTATTATACTACCTGAATAAAAAAGTTATGTTAAAAAGTATGTTGAATTACTGTTGAATAATGTTTTCGAGACCTCTCAGTTATTTTATTACTCAGAGACCCCTAAATTGTTTTATTTTACTTTTTATTTATCTATGTATATAATTTATTTGTTATTTAATTTAATTATATTATATTTATTATTAATAATTATTTTCATTTTATTCTATTTTTGTATTTCTTTTTTTATTTAATTTTATTTTTCTATATACGGTTGAAGTCATGCTGGAGCATCTCAGACCCAAGGCAAAGAACCACCATGAAAAGATGGCCAATCCATAATACTTATTACTTTGAAATTTTATTTTTTATTTCATTATTTATTTTATAAATGTCAGTTTATCTAAGACAAAAAATATGGTAAATTCAATTATAACACAACTATTTTTTTTTAAATAGGCCTATATATTTGCTCAATTATTTGTATTTAAAAAAATTGGTGAAATTGTGCCACTCAAAAGTGATCCGGCTTTGTACTGTTGCTTTCAGGAATGCTTTTGTTCTGCCTTTAGGCCCTGTCCCGATTAATTTAGTATTCATTCACTCCCACTGTCTGAAACTGTGTCACAAAACAAAGGTTTCGATTGGTGTTCATGTGGACTTCAACCATGTGATGTGTGACACTAAACAAGGGGTCTATTTTTATTGGAAATAAAGCGTTGATATAATCAAGGCCAGTTATTTCATGTGATTGGAATGTGAGGTGGAAAGTATTTCTAATATGACATATCTGTGAAATTAATTTCCCTGTACCGCTTTTTGATGCAATCAACTGAAGCCATACTCGTTTATTTTGATCTTCCAACTAAATCATACCTGACTATCAAAATCTCACCTCATTTGAAGCTGGTTGTCATGCAGAAGGGGCATAAAGTGAAACAGGGCAGAGATGTGGAGTGGGAGATACGCACACCGGTCCTGTGAACTTCAGTCGGCTGGAGGACAAAAGGAAAGGGGGCCTCCTGCAGTAGCTAATGCTGACGCAAAGTGACATGTACTCAGGCATTCTGTGACACCGCTGCCCCTCTCTCACTGGCTCAACTCAAGCTTAGTCTTTGACCTGGCTAGATCAGAAGGGAGCTCGGCTGGAGTCTAGCCCTCAAATACCTCAAAGAGAGCCTATAGCATCCACACGTGAATGCAAAAATTACAAATGCAAAGAGCACAGCCTCTGGCGAAAAGTGAACCGTCACAGACCACCAAATTTAGAAGTAATGCAAATGAATCCTTTTGCACGTGTGCCTAGTGCACCCTAGTCTAGTCTAACTAGACTTACCTCATCTAAATAATAGCATCCATCAGATAGACAAATCTTTAATTAGTTTTAAAAAAGGAGTACGTATGTATATGTATATACTGTATGTGTATTTATGTGTGTGTGTAGACATATACATATGTGGGAAAACTGAGAAATATGGTATAGAAACAATTTTCACTCAAAAATTGCTATAAAAAATTAACACACTAAACTCAAATACATACTTTACAATCTAAATTTTTTTTATAAATAAATAAATGTTAATAATATATATATATATATATATATATA
>JAUMHG010000024.1:3261248-3275504 GCA_032359395.1 Enteromius anoplus
CCAGATTCTCTGAATCTTCGGATGATGTTATGCACAGTTGATGATGATAACTGCAAAGTCTTTGCAGTTTTTCGCTGGGTAACATCTTTCTGATATTGCCCCACTATCTTTCTGCGCAACATTGTGGGAATTGGTGATCCTCTACCCATCTTGGTTTCTGAGAGACACTGCCACTCTGAGAAGCTCTTTTTATACCCAATCATGTTCCCAATTGACCTAATTCGTGTTTATTTGTCTTCCAGCTCTTCGTTATGCTCAAATTAACTTTTTCCAGCCTCTTATTGCTACTTGTCCCAACTTCTTTGGGATTTGTTGACACCGTGAAATTTTGAATCAACATATTTTTCCTTTAAAATGTTACATTTTCTCAGATTCAACTTTTGATCTGTCATCTACGTTCTATTACAAATAAAATATTGGCATTTGCCATCTCCACATCATTGCATTCAGTTTTTATTCACAATTTGTAAGGGTCCCAACTTTTTTGGAATCCGGTTTGTACTTTAGTTTCTATTTTTATACATTTTATTTATCAGAATTTCAATATATTTTAGTGAATACTCAATATAACTATTCTTGTACTAAAACCTGCCTCTGCTGGACTGGAGCTATTGAGGTTTGACTGATTCAGTACACCTCGTATACTGTTAGCAATTTATAATTTGCTGCTGTTGTTATTCATCAGAACTTAACAGAATTTGTCTCCAGTCCTATTCAAAGTTATATTTATGAATCTTACCAAGTCTTTTAAAACTGGTCACTTTGATTTGGTTGTTGTTGTTTTAGTTCAAAGGACTTGACATTTCATATATTAAATTTGTGTTGTTATATATTTCATTTATCAGAACTTTAATATATTTCGATGTTCCTCTGTTCTGTTGTGACAATAAAAGAAACAAGTTTATTATGTTAGTCATCATATTATGTTAGTTAAAACTCTACAAATAACTACAAATAACTAATGTTAGGGAAACCTGTTCATGTTTTCTTGCACATTTCTGAAATTGATTTTTTTTTATATATATATATATAAATAAATATATATATATATATGGGCCGATATATCGGAATATCGGATTTTAAAACCAACAAATATTTGCATCGGTCTTCAAAATCCTTTATCGGTCGGGCTCTAGTAAGGATGCTGAAATTGTAGCCTTACCATCACAGGAATAAATTATATTTAAAATGTATTTAAATGGAAATCAGTTATTTGAAATAGTAAAGATATTTCACAGTATCACTGCGTTTGTTGTCTTTTGGATATAAAACAAGTGCATGCTTGGTGAGCAGAAGAGGATCATTCAAAGTCTTCCTGTCTGGTATAATCTTATATGTTACAAGATAAAAATTGTAAACCAATTTTGTTCTTTTAAACTTCATTTTCAACAAAAAATCCTGATGTAAAAATGTATCATAAAATATATCATGACGAGACACTGAAGAATGAAGGCTGCTGAAAATGACATTTCCCATGATGGGAATACATTACATTTTGAAATAGAAAGTAAATGGAAAACATTTATTTTTAATTGCAATAACGTTTCACAGTATTACTGATTGTACTATATTTTTTATCAAATAAATTCAGCCTTTGTCAGGCCTTAAAAAAATTTTTTTTGAATGGTAGTGTAAACCATCATATTGTATACTATTGTTCTTCAGTTTTGCTATAATTGACATTTTTGCACTTTCTTTTACTTTCAGTTTCAAATACAAAAACAGAAGCAGGTATGTAAGAAGCAAGTACCATGGCGATTAGCCCCAAAATGCTATATAAAAATGATCTTAAAGTAAGAGCATTTGTGTCTGATAATTGAATCCCACCACTCTTCCAGCTGATCCTGCTGAGCCCAGCGGCCAAGAGGAGAACCTGTGCAAGATCTGCATGGACTCCCCCATTGACTGCGTTCTGCTGGAGTGCGGCCACATGGTCACATGCAGCAAGTGTGGGAAACGCATGAACGAGTGTCCCATCTGCCGACAGTACGTGGTCCGAGCCGTGCACGTCTTCAGATCGTGAAATTCGGGTGCAAAGAGACAAATTGTCCCCTACAGGTTGTTGCTTTTCCACACATTGAGTAACATTTTCTCACATGTTCTGATAATGCTCCATTTTGCTGCTTTGTTTTTAATAAGTTTACATGATTAAATGTGCACTTATTTGTTTTTTCATCGTAACAGTGTTAAGGTGTGGCTTCAAAGCTTTGTTTATTTTATTTGTTGACTTTTGCATTTTTAGTTTTTTTTATTATTAGGATTTTTATTTATATCATCCTACAACATTTCCATTACTAATAGTAGGTATATAATAAGCAAACAAGGTTTAATGGAAAAAGTTGCATCAGTAATGAATGTTTATTAGCGGTTAAGACATCAAAACGTGTGTTTGTCTGTATAAAGAACACATTAAAATGGGTGGAATACACTTGTAAATGTCAGGGGTGTGAAAATAGGGTAAGATGGTTGACTTGAATTTTTATTTGGAGCACAGATTTCATGTTGTTTTTGTGTTTAAGTCTGTACAAAAGTTCACCATTGCAGTTAAATCACCACTGTAATGTGACCACTTCAGGGGTCAATCCACTCTTGTTTAAAGAAATGGTTCACCCGAAGATGAAAATTTGCTGACCCCTAGGCCATTCAAGATGTAGATGTGTTTGATTGAAATCGGTTCTTCTGATGAAGAAACACTTTTATTTATATAGCGCTTTTAACAATAGAGATTGTAGCAAAGCACTGAACATTATCAAATAGGAGATATAGAGTGATGGTAATGTATAATGACGAGATTAGACTATTTATTTAGTAAATGCAGAGATGGTTCCTGTAGTCAAGACGATGATAATCACTAGAAATTAGGTGCCCCCAACTAAGCAAGCCAGAGGCGACAGCGTCAAAGAACCAAAACCCCATCTATGAGAGAATTGGGGGAAAAAACAGTTCTCCTCTGGCCGGACGCCCAGCACCTAATTTCCAGTTTAGAAACATGTCAGATTGTGCAAAGGACTTATAGTGTGTGTGTGTTTGGTTCCGGTGATCTGTCCACAGAGCTCATCTGCGTGTTCTGGTCTCCGATGAAGATCATCTCTTTGTGCTGATATACCATCGATTTGGACAAGTTAGATCACTTGCTCACCAGTGAATCCTCTGCAGTGGATGGGTGCTATCAGAATGAGAGCCAAAACGTCACAATAATCCACAAGTAATCCACACAACCTCAGTTTGTCAATTAACATTTTGTAAAAAGCTGCACATTTGTTAGTAAAAAAAAACTCTCTTTAATGTGTTTTAACCTTAAACCAAGGCATCCCACTGAAATACAAGTCCTTTATAACATCATATTGCTTTCTTTGCTAAAAAAAAAAGTATAAAGAATTTCGATCAAGCACCATTTATACATAAAATCTGTCCGAAACAGTTCCAAACAAATATGTCTAAGTATGAGAAGAAAACAGAGGAAGTACTGTTTCACTCGAGGAGGAGTTGTTATGGATTATATCATAATTTGACCAGAAGCAATGAGTTGTGTTGTGAATTATTGTTATGTTTGGACTCTCATTCTGACAGTGGCCATTCACTGCAGAGGATCCATTAGTGAGCATGTGATAAAATCTAATTCAAATCAAATAAACACATTTTCAGCTAATTTTCATTTTTGGGTGAACTATTCCTTTAAAGTATTACGCACTCTACCAGTATTGGTACTTGTTTCTAGTGAGTAGGTGCTATTTTCCAGACTCTGTGCACTTAGAGATCAAACCATTCCTCTATCTAATGCTTTGGTCTTGACTTCATAAACCAGTAGTTCCAAACTGCCAAGAAAACTTTTCTGGCTTGACTTTTACTTCAGTTCATTCTTTCTTTTCTTACACTGGTGGCTAGTTTTCCACCATTACTAGTATTACTAACAAGTCTGTGTTAGTCACAAGGTGCTCATTACTGCCTACATTTATTGTTGTACGATAAAGTGTGTTAACCTAATAAAAAGTTTTCATGGAGTGATAAAGCCAATCATAACTAAAAAAAAAATTTCAAAAAGTTATTGAAATCTCTCACTCTTTAAAATGGAAGGCTCACACTTATGGAGATACAATGTTTTAATTATTCAAAAAGTAGGATTAAATTTGCAAGTTTACGAATGTATCATAATTGTGGTTATATAGGAATGTTTTAATTTAAAATCTTTATTCAATGCATATCTCTGATTGCTTGTTTTCTTGAGCTCAATGTAGATGACACTGAGATCTATCTAATCTTTTTTTTTTTAATCTTTTTGCGTAGCAAAAAATATTGAGCGATGGGTGTAAATTTCTGCTCAGTTCTGCCGTGCTTGGAGCTTTAATTTTATGGTCAAAGTCAAAATCCAAGTAATTTATGTTATTTATGTAATAGCAAAGGTGCCCAAATATCTAGACTTATGGGGAAAAAAGTTGAGAATATGAGGAGGAAAAATCAGAGCTCTGCATGCATGAGCAAAGAAAAGGATTATTGAGAGGTGCTTAGAAAAGCCTGAATAAACGTTTCCAGGTTGAGAGGAGACACTGGATTCTGTATTAACTTTTGTGTATCGTTTTGTAAATTGTTTGGTTTTGTTTGTTTTTAGATTCTTTGAGACTGTAACTTTCTTTTGAGCTGTATGAAATATAATCGAATCATCTGATAACTCAAACGCTGTTCCGGATGTAGTAAACATTTATCATATAGCTAGCATGTCAGATTGCCGATATCGTCTTTAATATGCAGTGAGCCTGATGTGCTAAATGCTGTATTCCTGTAAAACACTACATTGGAAGGTTTATAATTATTGACAAATTTATATATTTTTAAATTTTGTTACTATATGGTTGTTCTTGTGCAAATATTCGTTTCGTTTGAGTTTTTTGTATCAATAAACAAACCTACAACAGCTAAAAATGTGTCATTTGGGATTTATTTGAATAAATATTGTGTTCAAAATTACTCAACCCCCAATGCTGTAAAGGGTTTTAGGGAATTCAGTGTACATTTGTAATTGTGTTCAGAATGAAGTCTTACAAGGACTTTTTAAAGAACCAAAGGCAACTAAAATGACATCAGTTGTTTTTGTAATACAGTATTAAATGTTTTTTGTGTGTGTGTGTGTGTGTGTGTGTGATTTCTTCATTGACACAATTATTCAACCCCTTAAAGAATACCACTCTTAAGAACAGAGGTTCATTCAAGTGTTTTCGATCAGGTATTGAAAACACCTGTGGATGTCAACAAGCAGCAATCAAGCATATTAAGGACCAATTAGGCAGATTTAAAATTACTGTGATACTCAGCTCCTTCTAGACATTTACTGGTGTGTTTACAAACATGGTGAAGTCAAGAGAATGGTTAAAAGAAGATTGCAAAGATGTTAAACTTTCCAAGTGACACCATAGGAAGCATCATTCGCAAATTCAAGGCAAAGGGCACTGTTGAAACGCTTTCTGGTCGTGGCAGAAAGAAGATGCTGACTTCAACTGCTGTGGGCTACCTGAAGCGCAAAGTGGAGAAAAGTCCCTGTGTGACTGCTGAGGAACTGAAAAAAAGATTTGTCAGATACGGGTTCTGAAGTTTCAGCTCAGACAATAAGGCGCACACTGCGTAACGAAGGCCTCCGTGCCAGAACTCCCAGGCGCACCCCCTTGCTGTCTCCAAAGAATAAGAAGAGTCGACTGCAGTATGCCAAAAGTCATGTGGACAAACCACAAACATTTTGGAATAGTGTTCTGTGGACTGATGAAACAACATTAGAACTGTTTGGGCCCATGGATCAACGCTATGTTTGGAGGAGGAAGAACAAGGCCTATGAAGAAAAGAACACCTTGCCTACTGTGAAGCATGGCGGGGGGGTCAATCATGCTTTGGGGCTGTTTTGCTTCTGCAGGTACAGAGAAGCGTCAGC
Organism: Enteromius anoplus; assembly: GCA_032359395.1. Lineage (NCBI taxonomy): Eukaryota > Metazoa > Chordata > Actinopteri > Cypriniformes > Cyprinidae > Enteromius > Enteromius anoplus. Next base: position 3,267,163 of record JAUMHG010000024.1, read on the forward strand.
GTGTGCAAGGTACCATGTATTCTCTCCAGTACCAGGAGATATTGGAAGAAAATGTGATGCAGTCCGTCACAAACTTGAGGCTTGGGAGACGTTGGACCTTTCAACAGGACAATGATCCCAAGAGCATGGTTGCAAAATAAAGGCTGGAACATTTTGGAGTGGCCATCGCAGTCACCAGACTTAAATCCGATTGAGAATCTCTGGTGGGACTTAAAGAAAGCAGTTGCATCGCGCAAGCCTAAGAATGTGACAGAACTGGAGGCTTTTGCCCATGAAGAATGGGCTAAGATACCCGTAGATCGCTGCAAGACACTTGTGTCAAGCTATGCTTCACGTTTAAAAGCTGTCATAACTGGAAAGGATGTTGTACTAAGTACTAAGAACGAATGTCACTTGGGGGTTGAATAAAACTGATAATGATGTGAGCACAGAAAAGACATTTGTGGTTATTTCATTATAAATGTTATGTTATATTTGTCTGACTTACAAGTGCCTCTTTGATTTAATTGTAAACAAGATGACTGAAATGATCGAAATCAATGTCAAACTGGCCAAAACACTCAATTTCAGTGGGGGTTGAATAATTTTGAACACAACTGTAACTATTCGGTTACAATATAAATTGTGTTTTCTCACTGCATTACAGTTTGCAGGTTTTACAGCAGGGGGAGACACAGGCCACTAATACAGAACAATCAAATAAAATCATACATCACAGGGTAAAGTTAGCCTTTCATCTCGCCAGGGATGACTCAAAACAGTTGCAGTGTTAGTTTTGCACCCACTTTAATGTCAAATCAGAAAAGAAAAAAACTATTTAAACCAATGGCTGGTCAGCGCACGTGCTTCTGTTTCTGGTAACCATAGAAACAATGGCTGGCGCAGATTCAGAAGTCTGCTGCTGTGATTTACTTTCTACTGGTGGGAATTTATAACTTTTTTTTTTTACATAAATGTGGATTACTTAAGTTACTAATGATATCGTCAAGAAAGCGGGAGAAACCTCAGGTAGGTCGTTCAATCTTTAAAAACCGGTTTCTGGTAACATGTTATGAATGCTAACGCTAGTTTTAACGTTCAGGGAGGCTGCTGAGGAATGTGTTTAACAAGCCCGTTTGTTTTACAAGTTTCAGCAACGTTAAGGAATATAACGTTAGCCTTGTTAACGACGATCAGTCGGAATTAGCCGTTTAAGAAAACACTAAAGTCTTCAAGCTTAAGTGATCTCTGAGAGAGAGAGTCTTGGCTGATTTTCCATCATTGATTTTCCAACCGGTTAATAACGTTATATCAATAAACAAATCGAAACGCTGAAACGTTTAACTCTTCGTAGATCATCATAAAATAATACTGCATTCGCCATCTGTGGAGAAATCTGTAAGTGTGATGATCACATAAGACTCGGAAGTGGAAGACAGGTGTAATCCTAAAGCATTTTAGCTCAAAGTGTGATAGAAATGTGCTAACGTTATATATGAGCCGTGTTTTACGAGGTCTCTAAAGATTTGAATTGTAAATGGATATTGAACTAATTATTCAAATGAGCCACTGTTAAATATCTTAGAATAAGCCACAGTAAACTATGAATTACTGTTTGCTACAAATAACTTTGCACAACTAAAGTAAAAATGGAAATCTTACCAGTAGACTCAGTAGAGCTCATTTAACTGTCTGCAAATTATTTCTTTGGATTATCTGCTGTTATAATGCTTGTTTTAATAAATATGTTTTAAATAAATGATTATGATGGTGGTCTTTGTGCCATATGTACACTGCACAGAAGCTGCATGTATGACATGCATTTATTTGAAGTCTCACACTTATAAAGGTTTTAAAAAATTATAAGAAATACTTTTTAAATAGTAATAATAAAAATAAAAAGTAATAATTATTGTTGTTGTTTTGTTGTTGTTGCTTTAATATAAATTATTCCTACTATTAATAATAACAACAACCATAATCATTTTTGTTGTTGTTATTTTAAAGGCATTTATTATAACTGTTAAAAAGCAAATATTTTGTATAGTTAAATAAAAGAGCTCTACCGAGCCTGTTTTTTTATATATATAATTTAAAATGAAATTACCTTTTTGTTGTTTTTGTGCAATCTGTGGTATAGATTCATATAATGGATCATTTTCGTTTTTAATGTTTGTGATCTGATCGTTTTAAGTTATCATTTAAAGCATGATTTGATTTAAATTATTTAAAACATTTAATAAAATCCCTTTTTTTAAATCAATTTTAATTAAAATCCAAATTCCATTATTTGTAGTCATTATAATTATTGCCTATTTAGAACCATATTTTCCTTCTCAGTTGCAGTTCTTACAGCAGGGGGAGACACAGACATTTAATTTAAAAAATAAACTAATTAATAAAACAATAGACAAAATGTGCCCTAATTGTAGAATTGCATGTCCTCGTTGTTTCTGTAGCTCTGTAAAATATATGAAGAAAAAGTCAACTATGATCATTTTTATATACATAAAAAGTGTCGAGGCAGAAGCAGGAAGCATGAGGCAGGCAGGAAGGATGTGGTCTAATGGGGCTGTACACAATGAAGCCTGAGTAAACTGCGTACAGAATTTCAGATTTCACATCATGACTTTTACACATTGTGATGTGGTGTTGGTTTTAAACAATTAGGTGCTGCAGGGTGTGCTATCAAGGCTAGAGGACAAGGCTAAAGCCCGTTTAATTTAACTTAAAATGACTCATTTCAATTATATAACCTAATGTGTATTTCACAGTCCCAGACCGGTGTACTTTTTAGCGCAGAGGCTAGAGACAGAAAGCTTAAGCGTCGCCATGACGACCGTGCAGCAGCTGCTGCTAACGCATGCGCATTAACGTTGCCTCTCTCCCCATCCGCGTCCACCTCGTATCCTGTTTCAGGTCTAGCGAGCTAACGGGGTGGCACATATGGCCATCGCCGTGGTTGAAGTGTTTTCTGTAGTTTCCTTTGTTTACCTCAGTTCCTCCGATATGCGCTTTAAACGCTCTCGCTGACTAAGGACGTTAACATTTTCCACTCGCGCTCCTCTCACCTTGATGAGAAGTCGGAAGAATGATCGCATCCCTGTCTAAAGGAAATCTGCTTGACGTGCTGCAGGAGGGTCCTAATGAGGTACCGAACTCCGACCTTAACTCTCATGTCGGTTTACACGTGCATTCGTCATTTCAATTAGTTAAGTAGGTTCTGTTAAGTCCAGGCTCTCTAAAAGTTAAAAGCGGTAACTGTCGCAACTTAAGAATCGTTTTACGCAAGAAACTCCGAGGAGTGCGACGGCATTGTATTGTTTGCACCTTCTGTGAGTAGCTACTGTAGAACAACAGATAACAAAGTTCTTTTGAATGTAGTGTTTCATGCACCAGAGCCAAGTTTGTGTACAGTCATTGCTTTTTGTTTAACAGAGGAAATTTCATAGAGCACATGCGGACTAAAATCCTGCCATATGCTCAGAAGAAGCTGCATATACAATACCATGCTTTAAATCAAAATGCCATATATAGGCCTACTGTGGTCAGTATGTTTAAATTAAATGCGTTTTTGCTGTGGCAAAAATGCTTTGAAAATAATGTAACATAATATAAATGTAAGATGATAAAAATAGTCAAGTATCAAATTACAGCATACAAGGATTTCCACAAGAGAAACGATCCTTTCAGCAGTAAAATGTCAGTAACAGTCCTTAAGACTTCTAACCAGAGAGAAGGTTTGTCCTGGCAGCTAGCTAATAAACAATGTGGGACACCATCCTATTAATCCTGAATTTACAGAGACTGTTTAATGCCACACATACATTAAAAGGTTTATATAATGCATGTGGTGTAGTATGAATGCATTTACGTGGAAATTACAATTGCAGAGGTAATCCTTTGAAAATAATATTTTGCAAATGCAAGCTGTAAATTATGCCACAGATAATACAGTTTATTAATAATTTGAGTAATTTGTTACTAGTGAAAAATGAAAGTCTATAAGAAAGTCTTGACAGCTGTTAAGCAATGGGAGACACAATCATATTTATTCTGCATTTATAGAGACTGTTAATGCCGCACAAATGGACATATATGTATATAAGCCTATATTTTAATTGCATTTACACAGGAATCACAATTACATATTGTGTATGCATAAATAAAATGTAGAAAACATTCAATTATTAACATTGAAGCGATACAAGGAAATTATAAATAAAACAGTAAGCTGTAAATTATGCTATTATACGTACATCCCAGTTTGCACACTAAAAAGTTATAATTTCAGTTGTTTGTTGGCAGTAAATAACTAATAATTTTTGGGGCAGCATGCTAGGCTTTGAGACACAGTTGACTATTGTGCTACATGTAGTCAGTTCTGTGATATAGTTTACAAATGTTAGTTCTGGATTACTTAAAATTTTAGAATAGTATAATTAGTATAACATGGGAGTATTTTAACTACCCCTTAATGAGTATTAAAGGCCTTCTAACCTGTGGAAATAACTATATCATGCGCATTGAAATGATGATAAGTGTGGTAGGAGGTGTTAAGCATATTATGCCATATTATAAACATGTGCACTATCATCAGACATTCCCTACTGATGTTACCTAAGACTGAGTGCTTCTACATCTGCCTGCTCTCCGGCTGTAACCATTAAACCATCAAGCACTGTTCATCATTGATTTTTTTTGTTATGAATCCCAATCTTAGTCTCTACAGATATTTCAGGTCCACTTAGAATATAAGGTGAGAACACAGCAGAACAGCGGGCTCCAGTGACGGAGATGTATCAGTCTGTCAGGTCACTGTATGCTCATTTGTATAGCTGGCTGCGCAGGACTATTGCTACCTTCCCGTTTTACAGCACAGTCAGCATCTTTACAGTGCATCTGTGCTGAAAGCTCTCAGTGTTAGCTGTTCTCTCTGGGAAGCCTGTCACTCTGGGCCACTGTTAGATTGAAGCAAGACAGATTTGCTTCAGACAGAGCTTGCATTGTGTTAGTCAGCCCACCATGTGGCAAATCAATAAATGCTGCTGTGAATGGAAGTCCTCGTGAAAAGCATGCATGTTGTTCTCTTTATTTTGGTGTGCATGTTTTTTCCTTCCCTGTGCTTGTGTTGGTATTTGATGTGAACTACACATTCACAACCCAGGAAAAGTCTTCCAGATTAATAGGAGACTGTGTTTTAAGGTGTGACACTTGGATTGTCATGAATTAATGTTCCGTTTCATTCAAATGTTTGGGGTCAATAAGGTTTGGAAATGTTTTAAAAAGAAGTCTTCTATGCTGATTTGATGCTCAGGATACATCAATATCATAAGCTGTGATGCATGACATACAGTATTTGATGAATAGGAATTTACATCAGTTATTTGAAAAGTACTGTAACTCTACCATTAATAAATATATTGTCCGTTTTGATCAACATTAGCATCTTTACTAAATTTTCTAAAAAAATCTAAATCCTACTGATCTTACTAAATAGTGTGTGTCATATATAAGAATTTTTTTTAAAGACTTGCATTTTTAGCTTCGTTTACTCAAAAAATAATTTTTATTACATAATTCTCTCTTCAAAAAGAAACATTTTGAACCTTTTAATTTTTCATTATATTTCAATGAACAACTTTCAGGCTTTAAAGGGAGCAGAAAGCATCATAAAATTGGTCCTTATGACTGCATTAATCTCAAAACTTTAGTATGATAATCTTGACATCTGTCCTATAGTTATTTGTCATGAAATAAAAAAAGTAATCAACAACTTGTGAATTGTTGGACCTTTTTTATGGATCAGTTATTCTGGTTTTGTCAAGTGAAGTGAATGTCATCATATAGCTCAGTACAGTTGTAACATATTTAAATCCCAATAACACTGATATTGGAACAAATAATGAAATCACAATTAAACTGATCCTATTCCTTAAATCCCTATTCCTGTCACATTGGTTAAGAGCTCACTTGTGGGGAATATTATCGGTGTATCCCATGTAAATTTTGTTCATGTCTCATCATGTGGCATGAGCAAAATGTATACGTTTAGTGTTTTTTTTGTGTCATTTTTTTCTCTAAGGTGTTGTTCTCTATGCTGTTTCTACATGCTGTATTTGTTCTGCAACCATCCCACATTCTTCTGCATTTAAAAAAGAAAAAAAAAATGTTTTGCCAGAGGGTTGTACTGCAGCAAACCTCACTGCAGCCTTATGTGTTCCTACATGTATTTGCAGAAGAGGAAGCGTGAACGTGGGGAGCTAAGCTGTCCTTTTGTGACATGGCAGAGAAAGTGCAAGTCAGACTAATCCACTTGTTGAACCCGGGTGATGCTGACGAGCCGGGGTGAATGAGGAGGGACTTGTTCTGTCAAAGCAGGTGCATCTTGAGCACTGAGGCATAAATTTCTTTTGACAACGGGTATCCTAGTGGGTATCAACACAGGCATATCCTGCATAACCTCTCCACCGGGACTGTCAGCACTAATGGTAACTGGGGAGGTATGCAGTTTAACAGCACCAGAGTCATTGGCTTCATTGAGAGTTGTGAATTGTGCTTAGGCTGGGCCTGAGGAAAGTAACCCTGAACTGAGAGCAGTTTTGGAACCATCAGTAATTCAAGGAAAAAGGTGGCAGTTGCAGAAATATAATGGTCAACTGGTTTTCTATACATGCATACTGAAATGCACTCCTGTTCAAAAGTAAGTTTGACGTTAGTAAGATTTGTAAATAGCATAATGACATTGATGCGTGTTGTTCTTTTGAACTGTTCACTCATCAAAGACTCCTAAAATGTATTAGTGTCCAGAAAAATATTTAGCAGCACAACTGTTTTCAACATTACTAATGAGAAATGTTTCCTGAGCAACAAATCAGCATACCAGCATGATTTCTGAAGGATCATACTACTAGAGTAGCTTTGCCATCACAGGAATATTAACATTTTAAAATATATTCAAATCGAAACAGATATTTTATTTATTTATTTTACTTTTGAAAAATAAAAGCAACCATGGAAAATCTAAAATATTGCAGTAAAATATTTGCAAGCAGAAAAATCTGAAGTGCAAACTGCTGTTCAGCTGTAGACTAAGCAAGTTTGCACTTACCTGTATAAATTGTTTGTCTTTCTAGCAGCAACTGGCTGCCTATGTGTCTTGGGTGAATGCACAGCTGAGGAAGAAGCCCGGACTGAACCCTGTGAGCGATCTGCGACAGGATCTCAGAGATGGTGTGGTTCTAGCACACCTCATTGAGATAGTGGGTAAGCCTTCACGTCATATTCTATTCTTATTGCAGGACTATATAATACGCCATTGGATTTAGATGTGTTTTTTATATATTTGGCAAGCTGGTGAACTGCTGGATGGCATTCATTATGTGCCACGTGATGACCAGGAGAAGAAGCAGAATGTGGAGAAGGTTCTGCAGTTTGTGTCATCCAAACGGATCAGAATGCCACAAACGTCTGCCAGGGGTGAGTCACAAAGCAAGCTCTTAATCGTGGTTAAGCTGATAAAACTGCTTATTTAAAATCTCCTCTTTCTTTTTGTAATCAAAGACATTGTGGAGGGGAACCTTAAATCCGCCATGAGGCTCATCCTTGCTCTAGCTGCACACTTTAAACCCTCCGCATCAGCCAGTCACAGAGCTGGAGCTGGCGTAGGCAGGAGTTCCACTGGCTCCTCCGCCAATCACAGACCTCACTCCACCATGGCCATGGCCCAGAATGCAGCAGCAGCACTGGCAGCAGCCAGGCAAGATGCTTCCCGCCCTGGCCGCTCCGTTTTTCATCTAAGACAAGAATGGAGGTTCATGTAGCTTCATTTTTTTTCATTTCAAATCCTTCACCTTTTTCAAAAGAGTTTTGTAAGTGTCTACTTCTTTGATAAAACTGCCTCCATACAGTAGCTGTTGTTAAATCTCACCCAAACATGAAAATTACCCTATGATTTACTGACTAGCATATTCTCACTACGCTTACATCCTACATCATATCCTGGAACGGCACATTAATACAAGATTTAAGTGGAAGCTAGAGATTAATAGGTCTGCCCCCTAATAGTCAACTAATGGTTAGTGGACAAGGAGAGGCTTGGTCGACCAAAATTGTATTAGTCGCTTAGGGTGCTTTCACACCTGCCTCATTTAGTTCGGTTGAATCGCACTAGAGTTCGTTTTCCTATTTGGTGCGGTTCGTTTGTGCAGGTGTGAATGTTACCATCACACCCGAGTCTGCACCAAAAGCGGACCAAAAAAGCGTACCAAGACCTCCTTGAAGAGCTGGTCTCAGTACGCTTTCAAACGAACACTGGAGCGGTTCGTTTGTGGTGAGAACATGATCCGAACTCGAACAGACCC
>JAUMHG010000024.1:3275604-3287535 GCA_032359395.1 Enteromius anoplus
CCTCGCTTTGTTTACTTCCGGGAGTTCCATTGGAATTTTCCCGCACGTTAATTCTGACCAATTAAAAAGCAGTTTAGGAAATACATTACAAAGTACATCATGCAGGACATCCTAACACTCGCATCTACCTCAAATATGGCTTATTATCTGAACAGTCACTGCAGGACAGATGAAGATGCCAGTGCATCCTTTTTTTTTGGTAAAATATTAGTGCTTTCATGAAAGTTCTTAACCATTCATAACCATGTCCAGTTTATGAATTGAGGAAAGTTTCTTAAGTCTGATCTTTCTTAAGAATCAGTTGATTCAGTTCACAAAACTGTGTTATCGGTGAAAACATAAATTCCGGTCGGACTGTTTGAATATTAGTGCTAGTAGTTCTCGTTTCGTGTTTCAAAGACTAAATGAAGTGGCATGCAGTAAAAAACGATGACAAAATAAAACGGATGAATCATTGCCCTCTTGCTGCAGTACTTAGGAGTTGCAGCTCCGTTCAGAGATGGCATATGGATAATCAGATCTACAAATCTAAGCATATGTTTCATCCACAACTTAAGATTTGACGTCACCGCAGCAATAATTAATGTGCTCTGTTGGAGCTTTAAAAATGGTTTGCGTTAGTCCAAAACAGCACAAAACTATTCAAAATACATATTCAGAAAGAGTAGTTTATTTTACAAATGAAAAGATCATCAATACTTGAAACAGCTTGAAACATCTCACCATATTATTTGCTCTTAGTCGTGGCTGCAGTGGTGAAGAGGACAGTGACAACCCCTGCTGGAGTGTCCGAGCATTGGTTCAGCAGTATGAGGGACAGAGTGGAACCTTTGAAGAGGAGACAGGAGCGAGATCTACTGGGTAAATTCTAATAATTTCGATACTAAAATTTAAGATCTAATAATCAATCAATCTTTAAACAAAACATTAGCAAAAGCCTGTAAATTGAGAATACATTCGTTCAGCTGTTAAATAACTCTTTGAACCAACCCGGCATTCTCGTCTCTTAGTTACAAAATATACACAAACATGTTATCACAACCACTCTTCTTTATTCTCTCTGCGTCTATGAGAGGAGAACACATAGATAGGCTGGAGGAGGCTGTCACGAGGATTTTCTCATTGCTTGTTTTGTAAGGCCTGAGATGTTCCTGCCCACAGGCTTTCTTTAAGGCATCGTCATGCTTTGCCACTGAAAACCAGAAAATGTGTGACTGTTCTTTTATGTGGGACATCAGCTGTGGTTTAATCCAGAGGACCTGATTCAGTACCTGATTATCCAAAAGAACATCATTTGTGCGCTTAGTCATTATTTCTGGTTTTGGAGCCGTATGGAAATGTCTTTAAAATGTTCTGTAAGAAACCATTCTAGGACACTGTCAGGTCAGTGACTTGTTAAGAGGCACTTGATCAGTGAGAACTTGACAGATCTAGAAAGTTCACTGCCCTGTAGGCTACATTCGGGTAATGCTTAAACTCAAATGCTGTAATAAATCAAAACTGATATTAACCATTTCATATATCGATATACTGAAAATATCAAAATAGTGATTCTCAATACATTTTTCTTCTTTGTTTTCTTATAAGGTTGGTATTTCTGATACCTCTGCCACCCATTGTCTTCTAAAATTGACAGCTTTTTGCTTTACTTTTATTCATTTCTGCAGAGATCGGTTTAGATTTCCTTACTCTCAGAGGTGCTGCTGTTCTGCTTGTTTAAGTTTGGATGGCACAATGTCACAATCATATTCCATTCACTCTACCACGATACTATTTCATTATCTTTTCACAGTAGGGTTTAATAAAGAGTAGTGACAGACAAATATACGAGCTAGGCTGATCTATGTCTAGTCTCCGAAGAATCATGTACAAATCTACCAGCAGCCCAGCCAAATTACAATACACACATTTTCTCAATTTTTAGTAAAACATTATGTTAAAATGTTTAAGTGCACATCTAAACTGCCTTAATTAAATAGTATTGCCTAACATGGGCAACAAATAATGCCCCTTTCCTCTTTTATTCAGCCCTATTTATCCCGGAAAGAGGCATTCATTTGCAAAAGAGTAAAAGTTAAAGATAAGACAAGGCATTTCTATTCATCAAGTAAACCTAAAAATGTATTGTAGTTTTCTACAAGTCTTAAGCAGCAGCTGTTTCGTGATAGTTTCCTGAGGACCAAATTATAATGATTTCTGCAAAATCTTGTGACAGTGAAGACATCTTTAAAACTTTTGAAGCGTATAATCAATTTTATGTTAGCTAATCACATGTAATTATAACAATTCTATAGCAAAAATGGAAATCAGAACTGCGTTCTATGCTGTAGAAACCTGTCAAGATCAGATCTGTGGCCACCTACAAGCCAGACTGTCCTGTACCAGCTCCCCCTCTGCCAAAATACCGGTCCTAACAGATGGGGAGAGAGGCAGGACAGAGAGAGAAGACGAAATAGAGGGAGGGCTGGAGGGGGAGGGTAAACAGAGGAAGGCCGGACTGAGTCTAACATCTCCGCACAGAAAAAGAGGAGCTAGTGAGGGAGGGTGGGAGTACGAGAACTAGACAGGAACATGTAGATCTCGGCGATGGAGAGCTTTATGAAGCGAAGGAGCCGTCTGTGAACAGGTTGAACTGAGAAGAGGAATAATTAGCCCAACTCCCAGCCCGAGAGAGAAGGGAGGTAGGATGCAGCTGCCTTGGTGACAGAGCAGTGCCGCTCTCTCCTGTCACCGTGGACAGATTGAAAACAGGATTTCAATATGGACAACATCGGGTGTATCTGAAGAGGCTTTGAACTCACAGATAGGATCCGCTGTCAGTTCCAGGCACGGTGATTAAAAAGAGCTTGTTAGCAAACCAGTAGCATGCTGAGACAGGACTCTAAAGAAGTTGTCTGTAAGAACAATGCTGATGTCTAGACTTCCTTATGGTCTATGGATGAATAAACGTGGTGCAGAGGGCTAGAAACTGTAGTGCCAAAATGGGAGGCAAGCAAGTCAAATGGTAAGATTCTATCAAAGCATATTTGTGATGTTTTAAAGCAGTAGTTCACTTAAAACGACCATTCTGTCATCCTTATGTCATTCCAAAATACTTTGCAGAACATAAAGATGTTTGGTTTTTGTCTGTACAATAGAAGTCAATGCTCAAAAACTGGTTACCACGTTGTCTTCCGATTATCTAAAATATGTTACCAAGACATCTTCTTTCGTGTTCTGCAGAACATAGGTTTGTAACAACATGAGGGTGAGTAAATGATAACAGAATTGTCATTTTTGGGGTGAATTATCTCTTAAATAAACACTTTATAGTTGATAGTTCTGTGACAAGCAAGTTTACGTGTATTTTTAGTATTTGTTTCTATATATCAGTCAAGTTTGAGTCATATGGATTTCACTCACTGATGAACTTTTTTTTTTTTTCATGCCGTCCTATACATTTTGGGGCTTCTCAGCAAACATTTCACTTTGACAGTCAATGAGTTATTAGAATTCATTTATTAGTAGGAGAGTTGGCAGGTTGAGGGGATGCATGCTATATAAACCATTAACGATGTGATAACATTGTGAAGGGTTCAAGTTTATGCAAATTCATAGCAAACGTCTTGATAGTAGAAACCTCCTCTTAAAGCCGTCAGTACAGCGACTTGCTGACTTCCAGTGATTTAATGGTTGCCAGTTATAATGCCCCTGTTTGTTATTGTCTGGCCATGAATGACAGCTGTAACTTTATTAGAGAATCTGACCCAGTTTACTTTTATACTATATGTCGCATACAGTAATTTAAATCATGTATGTGAGTGCCACCTGTGCTGTGCTTTAGGATCCATTTAAATTTCATTGGCATCTGTCATTGACGTTTCACCCACAATATTTTACTTTGAAGTGATTTGACAAGAAATATTGGAATATTATTCCTCTCTTGTTTTGTTGTAAAGCAGTTTGTTTTCCTTACAACAGCACAAAGAGTGCCGGATATGTCTGCTCAGCCTTTTCTCTCCAAAACAGCCTCCCAGATGTGAAATAATTCCCGAACTCTCACCCTGGCAGCTGAGAATTTCCGTTATGTTGACGTTTTGCATCAGCTGACCTTTTTCTTTAAATAACACAGGCTCCTGTGCCCAATTACTGACTCTGGAGTGTAAATACACTTTAATGAGCTTCCTGCCATCCCACCAAATGACTTCTGGGTCTGTGACGAGCTCTCATGAGAATCATCTAATGACCCTTCAGACGGACTAATCTCGAATGAGAATCTCTTGTTTATTTGCGTTTGGACCACTTGTTGGTCATTTTTGCGGTTTGATATGCAAGTGTGTGGGAGATGTGAGAAACTGTTCTGAGATCCGGTAATGCTTATCAAGGGAGAAGATGTTTTGGAAGGATCACAGCGAGCTCTGTTAAAGAGATTATTGGGTTACTGCTGGGATTCTGAAGGCAGACTGAATCATCAGATCAGGCTTCACCATACAGCAACAGTTCTGTATGTTCCTATTGCATTCAATCAGTGGTTATATAAAACCCAGTCAGTGCATGCTGCAGTAGCTCATGAAAAATGGAGCACATTTACTTGTTTCTTTTTGTTTTGCATTTCAAAAAGAATGATGAGAACACTTTGCATAGGAAGGATTTCAGAACAGGCTTGTGTTTCAGTCCAGAGAAAACAACCATGGCGGATCTTTATTTTTAACTAGAAGAAAGCTTTGCGGGTTCGCTTTGATTTCGTCCCTGTGGAGTCAGTCAGTCATTCTCTTGCTGTCGTTTTCCATCCGTCTTTGCTATGAATAAAGGATGTTTCAGAAACAGCAATTGCTGATATTGTACACTTCAAGGCCATTTGAAATGCCTTAGCTGTACAGTGCTGAATGTGTTAGATGTTATGTCCTCTGGGCAGCTAAATCATACACTGAATCTGACAGGTTTTGACATCTGAATGCCAGTTCACACTAAGGACAATAACTGTAATGATAACTCTTAAGTTTTAATAATTCTGATTCTGTAAGAACAGGAAAGTCCACACCACAAATGTACACTGCAAAAAAAAAAATGCTAAGACTACGTTTTTCTGTCTTGTTTTCAGCCAAAATATAAAAAAGTTCTCAAATCAAGAAGACAAATGTTAGAAATGTTTAGAAAAAAACAAGCTAAAATTAAGTGACTTTTTGCTTTGAACAATCTGCTAATGGGGTAAGCAAAATAATCAGTTTGAAATGTACAATATTTTGCTTACCCCATTAGCATTGTTTATCTTTATACAGATCATTCTTGGTGTGAGCAGGCCTTAAAGGAATAGTTCGCCCTCAAAAAGGAAAATTCGGCCATCAATTACTCACCCTCATGTCTTTCGAAACCTGTTTCTTTATTATGTTTCTTTATCATGTTGAACACAAAAGAAGATATTTTGAGGAACCAAACAGTTGTTGGTCCACACTGACTTCCATAGTAGGGAAAAAAATACTGTACCAGCAAATGGATTTTTTATTTTTGAGGTGAACTATTCCTTTAAGTGTCTTTTGTTAGTAGTGCGTTCTAAGCATCATCATTTCTCTTGATCATACTTTTATTACACATCCACGTGTTACCAGTTCTGGACAATAAGGAATGCACAATGTTCAATTTCATGCTATTTTTTCCATACAGATTACATTCACTGTCATCTAACACCCACTTGAAGTCAATCTCTAAGAAGACCAATGATTTAATAACTGTTAAATGTAATGAGTATGAATTATTCACTGTCACTGGTAGTATTTAACATGATTATTTTAGTAAATGTATTTGTAAGTTATGTGGAAAAAATAACAGTTTTAATATCAGCAATTTGTTGAAAATCAGCAGTCATGAAAATTATTTTAATATCTGTGAATCCTTACTATCGCTGGCTCACAGGTAAATGTTGCCAATGAATGAAATTTGTTTTTATTATTATTATTATTATTATTATTGTTATTATTATCTCTAATACTCACCAAGGCTGCATTCATTGAATAAAATAACTTATTAAATAATTTCTTTATTTAAAAAAAACAGTAATGTACATTAGAACGTCTTGAGTCAAATCTAGGGATCAGAATACTGTAGAAATTTGGAGATGGGCCAGTAAATAACCACATAGACACCTTAGAAACCACATATCTGCACACTAAAAAGTACCTTAACAGACAATTAGCAACCATCCTAGAAGTGGTACTCTCATTTAATAAACCCCCTACTAGTATAATGTTGTATATTGGTTTATTTCACAACAATACGCACATTGTTTCTAGAGTCTTGTTTTTAGATCAGTGGTTCAAAATCAGTACTAAACTCATATTAAATTTCCCATTTTAGTTTAGATCACGAGTTTTGGTTCACTCAGTGTCCATCTATTAATTGTGGTGTTTATAGTTTGGCAAATGCAGCACTGAAAGAAGAAAGAAATGGTGGAAACTGAACTGAATAAGTGAGGGTCTTTAGTGTCTGTGTGGATCACAAACAGGAGGGGGTTCTGGATTTGGTTTTGAAAGAGAACAGTCCCCTCAGTTCCCCCTCCCCACAACGTGAGAAAAATAAAACAAAGAGAGTAATGTGGAGTGCGACGGGTCGTCTCTTTCAGGATCTCTGCGGCCCACAGCCTGGATTAGGACAATGAGAGCCAGCACAACATACATACTAAACAAAAAAAGGAAAAGACTACAACAAGCACACTGTTTCGTTCCAGAAGAAGCATTGTTGCTTTGTTAAAACGACAAAGCAGATCAGCATTGGCATTTTGTCTTCATCTATCACACGTAGAATACAAATCATTGACAGAGCTCAGAAATGTTTGGAGATGTCCAGATCCACACAATGACAATAGGCAAGGGGAACCCCAGGCCTTAATCTGTCTGAAAATAAACATGCATCCTCCAAAGGTCGCCCAAGCGGGATCCATTCGCTCTGTGTGTTGGTGGAAATGTCACTGTAACTGAATGGAACCAATGAGGTGGATGGGATTTATTTCGCAATATATAAGCATCGTCACACTGTTTATTCTGAAGGTCATTCTTGTTGAAGGGTGCAGGACTGTCCTTTTATTTTTGTGACTTGGATTGGAGGACAATTGATGTGGGAGGGTTCAAATTTGACTGAGAATGGGAGAGGTTGTTGGAGCCGCAAGCCTTTGCTGTCCCTTCACAGACTGGTCTGCCAGGGCTGCACTTACACTGACCCATCATGAGCTGAGTTTAGATCCACGTCCTTCACTTCAGGGCTTGAAAGACATTGTGGTGTCAAGCCTTCACTTTTTTCACTAGTCTAATGAAAACTGAACTGACAAAAGTTCTCACAATTTCTTTCTTACAAATAAATATGTTAAGCTAAATTTCGTTTGGGAAAAACAAATATGTATTTTCCATTCCCAATAGTGACTTTTTCACATTACACAGCATTTTCACACAACTACTGGTTGATCCAAAGTGCTGTATAAACTGGCTAAAATAAAACAAAAAATCACAAACATCAAAAAGCACAAACTGAACATGTTTTTAAAAGATGATTTTAAGCAGGTATTTAAATATTAACAAAGAGGGCACAGCTCCACAGACTAGGACTGGCAAGGTAGTTATTGTAAACAATGCAAATATGGGAAATAGAAACTCAAATATGCTTATTTAATGCATAAGTATGTTATAGTTTCTATTTTACATAGGGTTGCAAAGGGGTGGAGCATTTCCAGAATCTTCCCAAAGTTTCCAAATGTTTTCCAAAATTTCTGGAAACATTTCACATTTTTGCAACCCTAATTTGACCATATCTGGTGTGTGTTGATCAATGTTGATGTGTGAAAAAACACCTAAATGAATTATTTTCTTCACATAAAACAACCGTGTCCCCCTCAGGAGACTTGCATTAAACCTCAGGTCATGTGATTTGCCTTTACAATTAGAGTTTTTTAAAGGCACATGAGTCATTGAAGAGCCTTTATTTTTAATACTCTATATTTAAGAACATATGTTTGACAGCGATACAGAAACGCTGTATTGCATATTTCAAACCGAAGGTGTTATTATTTTCATACTCATTGGCTCATGATCCTGTGTCTTTGAAATGGATTAACGGTGCATTATTGATAGGGCATCAGATCAAACACTAGAGCAGATCCTGACAGACTTGGCTGGTCATATCTGCAAAGGGTCTCCATGGCAACTGGTTTTAAAAGGCACTTTCCTCGCTTTCCTTCAGGACTGTTTATTTTTATCTAGCTCTTGCTTTCCTGAAAAACCAGATGCGGCACCTGATAAACATAAAACAACAAAAGCATCTGTCTTTGTGATATTCTAACTGACTTTTGGAACACTTCCATGATAGTAGTGTAATAAGTGAAGGCATTTTCAAATGACAATGAACTTTCTCTAATCATTTAATCAGCCTCATGTTGTTCTAGACTCGTAGAAGAGTGTGCACACACTTTTCCCACACTGATCTGTGACCTGAAATAGAGCATATGGACTACTTTAATGACTGTTTATGCAGTTGTTTGGTTGTTTTTATTTTATTTAAGTTTTATTTATTTGTGTGTGAGTATGTGTGTGTGTGTGTATTTTAACACCTGTGTCTTCAAAATATCTTAAATGTATATCTTATCTATAAAATATCTTGTATAAAGTCATACAGGTTTGGAACAACATGAGGCTAAGTAAAATTCCCATTTTTATCAAAGTTAGAGTGAGCCAGAAACGATTTTAATTGTTTAATTTTTCATGTGTTATACACAATTTAACTTTATTAGCTCTACATCAGTACATCATTAAATCAAATTTAATTGATGCGAAAAATATATATATACTTGGACTGTAATATCTAGTCCTTTATCAGTAACTATGTTTTTGTATTATTTCCACAGCCTCAGTTCCTCGAGCCCCACCCACACTCATACGGACTCCGTCAGCCTATCAGACGTTAAGGCGGGACTATTAGACACCCTGTCTAGGGAGAAAACAATTAAGTCAGGTATTGATTCCTTTCAATCAGTCAGCTGGAAATTGATGGTCTCATCCAAATAAAACTGTCATGATCAATCTCGGTTTGCCGTTAGAGGACACAGTGAAATTGGCCCTCTGTGACCATGCCATTGTTTCGGGGCATGATGGTCTAGCTGGTGGCTGCACCTGGGAGGACAAACTGTGTGAGCAGCAGGAGCAGCTGGAGAGGGAGATGCAGGAGGCGCGGAAAATGATGTCTAGCCTACAGGTGACACTATCATATATCATCTCCCAGTTTAGATTGAATGGCTTCTAGAGGCTTATAACAGATGTTTTGTTGTCTTTTACAGGCTCTCCTTCTCCACGGTTCATTACCCGAGGATGAGCAGGAGGTGTCGCTCAGTCTGGGTGAGGGAGTTGAAAATGCGGAGCAGCAACTGGTGTGTATCTTTATTTCTGTCCCGACTGTGTTTTACCTCAAATAGGCCTCTTTTCTTCCATATCCTTCCATATCCCTTCGTCTTGATAATATGTGACTTCCCATGCCCCTCCCTCTCCCCATCTCTCTCATTCTCTCCTGCTCTTTCACTAAGCTGTGTCAGGGCAGATCATGTTACTCTCACAGTGAACTTTGCTTTGTTTGTGAGAGAGACGCAGGTATCCATTACTCTCCTTCTCTCCGACAGTGTCTGTTTGTCTCCTCCATTTCTTTTCTATTAGGTTGTCGTGTAAACGCGTTCTTTCTGTATTTAGTGTAGCGTGTGCTGTAGTTATGGTGGTTTTGTTTTGAAGTAGTAAAAGCCCTCTTTTGTGGCGCTACAGGTTGTAATACGAAGTCGCCTGGACCAAAGCATGGAAGAGAGTCAAGAACTAAAGGTGGGTATTTTAGTTCTGGGCTGTTTCATTAATTTTGTACAATGAGTGTGGCAATATATTTTTACAGGATTTAGTTTTTGCAGCTGGATAAATAAATCCAACAATATATGCAATATAAATGCTGTCAAATAATTAATTGCATCCAAAATAAGTTTTTGTTTACCTAATACATGTGTATGTACTGTGTACATGCATGTACATATTTAAGGAAAATGGTACATTGGTGTATTGAGTATATTTATATATGTATGTGTGTGAATGTAAATATTTATGTGTGTGTCTTTATATAATATATGCGTATGATATAATGTGTATATATAATATATGTGTGCATGTTTATGTGGTTTATGAGGACACAAATTTGCATAATGACATGGGTATGACATAGGTATTACAATATGAAGATTTATGATTAATGAGGACATTTTCAGTGTCCCCGTAATTCAAAAACATACTAAATGGTACTAAATGGTGTTTTTTTTTTTTGAAAATCTAAAAATGCAAATAGTTTCCTGTAAGGGGTAGGGTCAGTGTAGGGCAATACCACATACAGTTTGTACAGTATGAAAACCATTATGCCTATCAAGAGTCCCCATAAACCACAAAAACCAACGTGTGTGTGTGTGTAAATACATATTATATAAATAAAATGTATAAATATTTTCAAAATATGTGCTGTATGTGTCTTTATGTAATATATGCATCATATACATGTGTACTGTGTATATTTATTACTGTATGTAAACAAAAACTTTTATTTTGGATGCGATTAATCATTTGACAGCACTTCTGTATAGTACAAAAGTGAAGTGTGAAGTCAACGAGATTTGTTTTCTGGAAAAGATACATTAAATTAATAATCTCTGTGTTCGTTTGTTCTGTAAAATCAAACCTATGTAGTTACTTATTTATGTGCTGATCTTGTCAGGTCCCGCTGTTTTTTATAACCAATCTACACTGGAATGTCTCTAGAGTTATTTTGTTTATTTATATTATATTTACATGCAGAGGGAGCTATTGAGGTTCAAACAGGAGGCTCGCAACCTGCAGGGAGTGAAAGTAAGCCTTGCATACCTCCAAACACTCACATTACCAAGAATTCAATTACTCTCAGACTGATATAAAGCAGAACAGGTTATACATGTGAGTTGAGATTGATTGACTGTGCTTTGTCATCACTCAGGATGCTCTACAGCAGCGTATGGCAGTGCAGGAGTCCTCAGTCCTTCAGCTCAAACAGGAACTCCTGCGCACCAGTATGGCCAAAGATGAGCTGGCAGGACAAAATGTGAATTGATGTTTCTGTTTTTATATGCTATGCATATTATTTTCATTTTAGTTATATCCTTTTTGAGACCAGTTGTCAAATATAATGCATGTATATTTTTATCAGGCTGAGCTACAGAGGAAGCTAGAGGAGCGGAACAGGCTTCTCAGTGACTATAAGGCATGTCACTTTTTTTGCAAACTGTAATAATGTTTATTACAATGTTTATATGGATTCTAATTCTACTGTTCATTAGCTTTATCAGTGGTTTATCAGTGGGTTTAACAAAACCCTAATTGTGTATATGCAACATTATATTCATTTGTTCTGATTGTTAAATGAATACACTATTGATTAGTATTTATACATTTAGAAATATATTATTTTTAAGCTTCAGTCTCTAGTTTTTATTAGTAGCTTGTTGTGTAGCTACCTTTATTTTCAAAAGGGTAGCTTGACTGTAGTTTTGCTTTAATTTATGATGAGTTGATTATATCTTAAAATTCTAGAATTCCTCACGTCAATAATGCCTTTTCTATATATTTAGCATCTATTTATACTTAATGTCTTTATGCTGTACAGAAAGAACTGGGCCAAAAGGATCGGCTTCTGCAGCAGCAACAGCTGAAGCTGGATGAGACACTGCGCAAGCTGACAGACAGCAGCAGCCAGCAGGTACCTCATCAAACACAGCCCTGCAGACTCAACTCCCAACTAGCATAGCAGCTGTGAAGGAGAACTGCATGATAGGAATAGTAATGCAGGATAATTATTCATTCATGAATATATATAATGTACAGCTATTATTGCTAATTTAATATTTTATGTTATTTATATATATATATA
>JAUMHG010000024.1:3306357-3329321 GCA_032359395.1 Enteromius anoplus
CATCTCCACATCATTGCATTCAGTTTTTATTCACAATTTGTTTAGTGTCCCAACTTTTTTGGAATCCGGTTTGTATCTAAAATAAATATATGTTGCTTAGAAATACATTCAGTTGTGGTATTAAGTTAAATCCTCTTTGATTTTTAATGAGCTGAAACTGAAAAGTTGTTGTCTGTTAACCCAGCATCGTACATTTTAAATCTTTCACTTCTCTGCCAAGCAAAAACTAAAATAAAACATGCTGGTGCCAGTCTCTCCTGCCAATTTCCTCTGCCAGTTCTGTCAAGGGCTGACATGCACACTGGCATAGAGTAAAAACTATTTTTTCCAATTTTATTTCTCTCTGAAAATCACGAGGCAGAAGACATTGTCTTGTGTATGTGAACATTCCTGTGAAAAGCCTAACCGTCCTAATCCATTTTGATGTAGTGTTTTGCGCCGTCAGAGACTTTGAGAGGCAGCTACCCAATAATCCATCAGATACGTGCACATGCCCATTAATCAGATATGCTAGGCTCGCCGGTGCCTTTGTGTTTCAAAATCTCTGATGGAGTCTTTATTACTCCAGCAGAACAACATTTGCAGCTCAACCCCCAGTATAACTTCGTACAGAGGGGTTCTTTTAAACCCACTGAGTTTTTGCTGCATATGTGACGTGTGCCAAGTCAGCAACTCTATGTAAAGTTTAACTTTAAGGGTAGGCTGAGTCCTTACACCTCCTAAGCTATTAATATCAAACTTCAGCATTTTTTTAAATAAGAATATAGTTTTGTACAGTACCACAGTGTTCACAGTGAATCTACAGGAGGATAATAATCTTTTTAGCGCTTTTAGATTTAGAAGGATGTTCCTGGCTTTCTCAAATATGCTCAGGTCAAACAGACTCGTAACTTAACTTCATAACTCAAAGTAAAAAAGTTATAATGAATAAAGAAACTTTAATAGTTATTTGAAAGTAATAGACATCTGTCCAAGTCACATGAAACTATTATAACACCAGAAGATACATCTGAAATGCTTTTTAATAAACTGGTGAATTTATTTTGAAATCAAGTTTTTCTATAAAAGAGATCTAATGATCTCTACCTTTTAAAAAAAAAATGTAGTTCTTTGGTAACACTTTGTTTTAAGGACCAATTCTCACTATTAACTGGTTGCTTATTAGCATGCATATTACTAGCATTAGTATTAGTACTTCTATTACATTTGCATGACCATATAGTATTTAATCCTATGTAATATTGCCATTTTTAAATTAAGAGATTGTTCAGAGAAATCTTTTAGTTAATGTTGAATGTTTGTTCTGTATTCAAAAGTGTTACTGCTGTATATTATGCCGTATTTAATGACAGCCCACCACATGTGACTGACTTTAATTGTGTGGCACTGATATTTGTTCAATGACGTATCCAAGTGAACCCATGGATATGTTTCCACATTTAGCATCATTTGACATTTTGAAAGTAATGAAAACCCAATGAAATGCACTTGACATTGGGTTTATTGCACTCTCAGCGCTCTGATTTCCATTCAACCCTCAACCTCTTAATATTTCCTGTCTTCCAGACATCTGTGAGGCACTAGTAATGTGTATAGTTGTGTCTGGTAGTCCAGTCGCCCTCTTTATATTGAAAAGTGACACACATCAACATCAAGTCCTATTTGTTCTCTTTGAAGTTAAATCGTGCTTTCTTTTTCCAGAGTCTGTGTAATCATTTCAACCCCTTGCTGTTTGACATGTTTTTATAAGATTGTGGCATGACCAAATATAACTACCTGACTGAGCACCTATTTATTAAGTCGTTTCTTTTTCTCTCTCTCTCTTTTCAACAGGAGAAAAGACTGAAGGAGAAAGCAGCTCGAAGGGACGCGAGCAAACAGCATAAAGAGGTACGTCAAGCATAGCTCAAAGTCATCATGAAAGCTGAATGTTAATGATGAGAGCCAGTATTGTATGTGAATTTAAAGCAACAGCCCATTTAAAGCAAATTTGAGGACCTGAAAGGTGCATAAAAAGCTTTGCGATTTGAAATGATGTCAGAGGGGAAAGATACCCCTCAGTTTCTGGCCTTTCCCTCCCACAGACTACTCATAATTCACTGGATGGCAGCTGTCATGTGTCCCGTCTCTCTCTGCTTGTCCTCGCTGGGGGATTGAGCTCTGCGCATCCATATGGAAATGCAGCTGCTGCTCTCCTCTCGTTTGTCATCTGATCAATGCAGCGGTCCGTCCAGGAACGCGTGACTATTCATCACCACCCTAACAATGAATCTCAGCACTCTTTTTGCATTCACTCATTCCTTCGACTTAACAGCCTGACTGGTGGTCGATCTATCCGTCATTACATGTGGTCCGGATTAATTTAGAGAGCTATTGCATCGGCCTTTTGACAGCATATGCTGTAACGGATAGCAGTGCTGCTTCATTTCCTGTCAGTTTCGCTTCTTTTGGGGCTCACCTCGAGATGTTTGAGAAAGTAGATGGACCCTACAGAGTCTTGTTGCTCTTTCAGTGACAGCCATTAGAGAGAAATTTGTTATTGTAACAAAAAATGCTCTGTTGCCTTTCCATAATTTCATATGTAGAAGGAGCCTGGCTTCCGCGACTATAAAGCTCATAGGAGCTTAGTCTGGCCAAGCTGCCTCACTACCCGGCTTCTGGGGGGGCGGCTTAACCTGCGTCCATCAGATGCCTCTGTATACTACTGGACGCATCTACAACCAATCAGATCACTCATTTCGATGACGTATGTGTAGCGACGAAACCTGAAGCCACCGTAAAAAATTGTAGCTAGCTTCATTAAATCAGTAGGAAAATGTCTTTACTTACTTTTAATTACTTCTGCTCCGTTTTCAAAGAAAACCTGTCATGAAAATTTCTCAAAACAGCTGCAACAGCAAAGTCGAACGATTGTTGCTGCTCGGTACACGCTATGTTTGAACCCTGCAGAACTGCTGCGTCATCACGTTACACCCGCCTCTGTGGTGTCGGGGGCGGGGGAGGTCGTTTCTCATTGGTTCCCACTTTTTGGGAATATGAAATGCTCTAAAACGGCAGCTTGGCCAGACTATCTTTGCTCGCGAAAAGAATGTAGCGTCACAGGAAGTATGGGCGGGCCCAGGCTAATGTAGAAGGCCACAGTCACGGAAAGTATGCCAAAATCAGATAAGCAGGTTTTTGAATAAAGTGATACATTTTTTTTAAATAGGATTTTATATGATGATTTAAAAGGTACATCAGATGCAAAATTCACTTTTACATTGTGTTTGAACAAAAATATTGCAGCGTGTGTACACATCCACCCTATTATAATGATAAGTGCTTATTTTCTTCCAATGAATCACTTCAAATATCAGATCAAGCCATTTACAGATTCTTGGCAGAGTGACATCACGCAGGCCAAGGGTCCTCCCACGACTATTGATGGTAGTGCTGTCAAATGATTAATCTAGGGTTGGGATGATAGACGTTGCCATCGTCCATTGCCGATGGCCGATAGACATCACAATGCTAAGCCGGCATGGCGATCCTCCGCCCCGCAGCGGCAACCAGCTCGCAAAAAACACGCTTAATTTATGGCGGCAAATCGAAGGCATTAATAAGCGTGCGCAAAACTGATGCTGGTGAGCGCGATAAATCATTTCTGCGAAAGGAAAACAGATGCACATGCAAAGAAATGGGGCATCATGGGGCAACATCATACGATGCCAAATTGGTCGACATCGCTCAACCCTAGATTAATTGCATCCAAAATAAAAGTTTTTCTTTACATGGTATATGCCTGTATACTATTTATATTTAAATACAAACACATGGATGTATAGATTTAAGAACAAATGTATATTTATAAGGTTATTAATCTTTCCTTTATTAAGACTTTCCTAATAATCTGATTGTAAGCATGTGTGCAGCCAAAGTTTAGCCTGGGCCCGCCCATACTTCCTGTGACGCTAAATTGTATTTCCCGAGCAAAGTTAGTCTGGCAAAGCTGCCGTTTTAGAGCAATTCTGTTCCCAAAAAAATGGGAACCAATGAGAAACAAGCTCCCCCCTCAGCACGACTGAGGTGGGTGTAACACGGTGACGCAGCAGTTCTGTGACCGTAAATCATACCGGCTTTCAAACATAGCGTGTACCGAGCCGCAAAAATCTTACGACTCTGCTGTTGCAGGTGTTTTGAGAAATTTTATGACAGATTTTATTTGAAAACGGAGCAGAAGTAATTAAAAGTAAGTAAAGACATTATCCTACTGCTTTAATGAAGCTAGCTACAATTGGTTACGGTGGCTTCAGGTTTGTCGCTACACATACGTCATCGGAATGAGTGATCTGATTGGTTGTAGATGCGTCCAGTAGTATACAGAGGCATCTGATGGACGCAGGTTAAGCCCGCCTCCCAGAAGGCGGGTAGTGAGGTAGCTTCCGAGCTTTAAAGTCACGGAAACCAGGCTAGCTAAATTTTACAGACACGGAGAACTGCTCATCACCCCACTGAAAAGAGGGGAGGGGCAAGCAGTTGCTCATTAGCATTTAAAGGGACAGTCACCGAAACGGGTCACTGTTTTTGACAGACTAAAAAGGGTGCGGTTTTACACCACCATTGAGAAATTTTAACTAAACTATAAACTTTTCACAAAGACGTAAAGAATCATAACAATTGAATGTCCTCTTTAAAAAGTCCACAATTTTTTATCTTTTTATTGTATCCTTACAGAATGCACTCTTTATTTATTTTGTGAACGACACTGACCAGAAAAACCTGAATGGTAGTGTACTATTTATTCGACATGCTTTATTCCAGAGTCTTTTATACTGACCCCCGTTTTTGTTCTCGTTCTCTGGCATTATTCAGCACACATAGATGCATCTGTTCAGAGCGCAGGTCTGTCAGCAGAATTCTTACAAAGCATGATTAGATTACAGGACAGGCGGAAGCACCACTGAATACTGAGTATCCTGTACCTGAAGAAACCCCATATCAGGTCCAAGCACAGATATACATGGTCCCCAAACCAAATCTTTGATGTCAAAAGACTGTTTTACACTGTAGTTTATTCAGACAAGGTACCACCCTCTTAGACATGAAGACCTCAACCTGTAAAGTGACCGAGCATAGTTCATTTTGATGTTTTATCTGAAATATATTATAATATAAACAATGTTAGCCTGGTGCAGACACTTCAGCCTCTACCAATATGAGCAGTTTGTTTACATGTGCATTTGTGAATTTACACAATGTGGATGTAGATTTATGGAGTGTAAGAAACAAGGTAGAAAAATCCACTTTTTTTTTTTTTCCTGTCATAAAACAAAGAAGAGGTCAGAGTATAGGGTCATGCTGCACACCACAGACATTACCAGGATTAAGAAGCTTGCCTGAGGGCATAGCAAGTCAATCTTGAAAGGTGGAGCAGACCAGGGGGAAAATAAAACTTTTTGTGACCAGCCTATGGTCTGAGTTGTTAGGTTTATGAAACTTTTAATGAACAAAGACAGGGCTAAATCGATTCTTTCACCACTTCCGCTGGAGGAAACGGACACACTTTGGTTGTAAATGATCAAAGACCTGACATATTTATGGAGTTGGTATCCATTGAACAGGATGTGAAGTACTTCTAATGGCCACAAGTGCATTTATAATACCTAGAGAGACTTATCCATTAGCTTTCTCAGTGGCAGTTGCTCAGCTGGTGCAGGACCCCATCGGATGCAAAAAAAAATTCCTTTAGGGGTACAACAGGGGCAGTAAGCTTAAAAGGACATCTTTTGTACCTTATGTGCCGCTAAAAGGTTGACAGTACCTTAAGGGTACATATTACTAGTTACTAATATGCAGCTTTTTGGGGTAAATGTAAGTTACTACATTTAAAAAAATAAAAATAAAATAATCTATACATAAAAAATTTAAAGGATAATCCAGTTGACCTATCGGTAAGCCCCTCCCCTTCAATGCGGATGAGCCAATGGGGAGTGGAACGCGGACATCTGTAGGTTTCAGTGCCATAGAGAAACATTAAAAGACCCGAAGCTTCGTTTTTATGGAGTTTATGCTTAAAAAAAGGAAGCTGTGGTACTTGTAACACTGATTCCAGGTATCCTTAGATGATAGGCAATATAAATTATTTTATTTAACTTCCTGAATCTGAACAAACAGCTAAATGTTCATAAGCATTTGGCCTCTGGCTGTCATACTCTAATTACGTTACAATTTACATCTGCTCAAGCAAAACGTTAATGTCGTGTGAGTCCATGCTAATGTACAAACCTAAAGAGCAGACTGTTCACACGTCTTGTGAAGTGCAGCTTGGGTCAAAAACACAAACCAAGATCTACATTTACGACTGAAAGTAACTTCTGCGCTTACATGGCTTTACTGAAATTACAATGAAAGCCATTATGAATATTTTTTTATGTGTAAAGCATGATGTTGGCTTAGTATTTGCACTAAGAATACAATACGCTTACCTACATTCTTAATATTATCGGTACATCTGTATATTATGTATTGTAAATTGAAGTATTTTTTCTGTCACACAGGAGAAGAAAGGTGATGATGATGATGACGATGATGATGGTGAGGAAGAGGTGGTTGCATATCTGTCGGGTGCCGATGAAGAATTTGACCCCAGCACACTTCCTGACCCTGACAAAGAGCTCAACTCTGAGTCCTCCTCTGAAGAGGAAGAAGGGTAAGAATAAAAGTTTGGTGAACAACATGAACAACTTTCATTACATTCAAAGGTCGTGCAGCAATTTCATCTCTTTGAAAAGCTAGTAGCGTTAGTAGCGTGCCCTAAAGGATATTGATCCTACAAAGTTTCTAATTATGCACAGCTTTAAATTGAATGCCTATATTTGAGCTTTGAACCAGATGTCATATTTTCCCCTTATCAGTGGTATGCAGGGCT
This sequence comes from Enteromius anoplus, assembly GCA_032359395.1. Classification (NCBI taxonomy): domain Eukaryota; kingdom Metazoa; phylum Chordata; class Actinopteri; order Cypriniformes; family Cyprinidae; genus Enteromius; species Enteromius anoplus. The sequence continues at coordinate 3,313,265 of JAUMHG010000024.1, forward strand.
TTTTGTTAGTGGAAAACCATTGCACCAGTAAATCAAGCCAATCAGGCCGACACCACATCACGAGGCTGTAATTATTCCGAAATGAGGAATTGATTCTTCTGATACTTAATTACCACTTCGGCTTTCTCAGCTCTCTCTGCTTGTATTGAGTTTGTAGCGTTCGATTAGGCTCAGGCATGCTGATCTGGTGTTCTTTTTGTACTGAGGTCCGTTGCAGAATTGCCTCTCAGAGGAGGTGTCCCTCTACAGTGGAAAATGATTCATGATGATTCTTTTTGCCCATGGCAATATTAAGCACGGACCCTTTAGTCGGCTGTAGATAATCGATAAAATGTATAATTACATCCAGATTTAAAGTGAGAGGCAGGACCTTCCGTTAAGCTATTTCTTTTCTTCTTCTTTTTCCCCTCCCTCCATACTCACATTCTCGCTTTTTTGTCTTTCATTCGATCCTCTCTTGTAAAACCTCATCACGTCCTCTGTTCTCATTCGCCTTCGGTCTTTCCATCTGTCGGCCCGTACCTTTATGTCTCTGTTTTTCTGTCATTCACTCATGTAGGCGCATTAACGACGCTCACTGACACACACAAACACTTGGGGCGTAGCAGTGCAGGTGATACGGCATAGACAGCAGCAGCGGCGGCTCTGATTAATGACTTGGTGCGGTGTGTTTACTGCATGGCTACACTTACTGAATGCAGGAGAGGCTCCGGCGCTTTAAATCTGATAAATCTCTCTTTCTTCCTCTTCCTTTGGCTCGCTCGCCCATTTTCTCTTCTGTCATATCGAAAGCTGGTGTTCGGGACTGGAGCCAGAGGCTTCACTAACTCTGAGCGCTTTTCTGTTGCGGTACCTGTCTTCCTGCTTTGCTGTCTTGACAGATACCACCAACCCCCCCTCCCATAAATCTAATGGGATCTTATTGGCCCTGCCTCACCTCTGCCCCTGCCAGCGCTTTGTGTCCAGAATAGCAAGATGGCGTAAAAATCTTTGGAAATATTCCTTAAAGGGAGAGTGTATTTGCAGTGAATGAGTGGTCCATTTGTAAAGGTTCATGAGGAGTATCAATGTTTGTGAATGATGAATCTGTTCTGAATAAGACTCTTTGTCTCAAGTATAACTAACTGACTCGCTGATCCCATCACAGCAGTTGACAGATCATGGGAGGTTCCAGCAGCTTGGGCGGCATGATTAATTTTAATGAAAACCGATATGCAATATATATTAGTGCTTTATCAAATTCAAATTCAAAAACAAATTGTTTACTGTGTGAGTGAAGTGTGGTATTGTGTTTACATCCAAGCAGGTCATGATCTGGTATTCAGGTTTATAGTAGATGCTACTCCCTACATAGTACATACATATCATTTAAAGGGTTAATTCACCCAAAAATGAAAATTATTTCATTGATTACTCATCCTTGTGTCGTTCCAAACCCATAAGACCTTCGTTCATCTTCGGAACACAAATCAAGATATTTTTGATGATATCAGAGAGTCACTCCATAGACAGCAACACAACTGAAATGATCCCAGGTCCAGAAACGTCAGTAAAACGGTTCGTTCAGCGATTAGTTTTTCCAAACCCTGCCTTTGTGAGATTCTAATCCTCAGTGATTGGTCTCATTTCCATTTCATCGTGCCTGATAAAGCAGTGTTTGTGAGCACAGTGCTGCTTTGTGTACAGCGTTACAAATGAAACCGCTATGTTTACCACCCTGAAAGCGGCACCTAGTTGCAAAGAAGGAATTTAAATTTTCATTCAGACCAAGGTAAAAGAACAACAAGTAGGCGGGCAATTTGCTAATGTTTCATGTTGACGTCAAAACATAAAACGGCGTGGCATTTGTTTCATAAAAACGAATTGTTTCAAATCATTCACGGTCAAGTCTTTCTTTTGAAAAACAGTAACTTAACCTCATTTTCAAATATCCGTAATGGGGCCCTTTAAGGCAGCCATAAATATTGTATTGTAATTTTACACTTATTTAAAAATTATTTATTTATTTATTTTTAAACACATTTTAAAGAGCAATATTATAAATTGTAGAAAATTTGTGGGGGGGGGGTTTGTAGCCCTTCCAAAAACTATAAAAGAAGATATAGCTTTTCATACACAGTAAGTGATAGTTAACGTAAGTAAGTCATTCTAAACTTGTTTGACTTTCTGGTCACACTTTATTTTAAGGTCCAGTTCTTGCTATTAACAAACCATTAACTACGACATTGACTTGCATTGTATGGACCCCAAAAAAAATCTGATATTTTTAATTTTTGGTTATTATTCCCTGTAATTTTGACATTTTACTAGCAGTGCTTTATTTAGCTATTTAATTTACACCCCCCTAATCCAGAGGCAATGAGCTAGTTGTACATAGCCAGTAATTTGAAACTCTATATGACCAGAAGCCCTTAACAACTTAATGAAGTGTGCTAGTAACAACCCTGACTGCTGTAGACCAGAGGATGGATTTTCCCACCTCCAGGTGGCCTCTGTACATACTTTTAATGATATTAGATGAGTACACAATTCATGTATTAACTCACTTCTTTAAATTCGGACCATTTAAGACCTTCTAACTTAATTGAATGCTGTGCTGATCTGTCATCCTTACTGATTTCTTCATGGTTTTATTATGTAAAAGAGCTGTGAAGCAACCACTTTGCATGAGATCAATTATAAATATCTTGCACAAATGCACTTATCCTCCACGTCAAGTGCACGTCTCATTGCATATAAAACCTTGTCTGTTCCAAAGAGCTCAGGAAGGCACAGAAAGTTCTCATCAAAACATGTTTTAAACAGTCTAGCACTAACAGTGTGCAATGAAAAACTTGCCACTTCCAATAATTAAGCGGCTCAAAATAACTGTGCTGTTGATTCTGCACATCTCCAAAAAATAGTGGAGTCCAATAACTTTCCTTTACAAAACAGCCGAACTTTTGTTCTTGTTATAAATTTGACTTTAATAGTCCAGAGGACAGCTTTTCACACCTCAAAGTCTCTTGACAGGACCTTAATAGTATTACTTGCCCTGGATGTGCATGAATGCACCATTCTAGCCTCATTTAATTAAGTTAGGAATTGTGTGCATTGGCTATCAAGGTCACCCGCTTGGGCCGGTAAATTAAAAAAACTCCTCAACAGCACATAGACGCCTTTTAAAATGCTGTGTGCATTGGTGATAGAAATTGTCAGCACCTCCTATATGTATCTCAGATGATTGCTTGCGCAAGCTCTTTGGTGCATCAGTGGTCCCTTGGGAAATGTTCGATGCCTTGTTTTGCAAATGCAAGTTTTCCAAATAAGTTTCAGTCAGCTCAAGGAAAGTCTTCTCTACCTTCTCAGCGTACATGTATGCTCTGTAATCTCCCTCTGTGATCGACAGCTGAGAGCTGTTGTTGTATTTAAAGATCAAGAACGAGTAGCACATCACAGGATCTCTTGTGTTTACAAGTAGGAGATGGGATTGGGTAAGCTGTGCCAATTCTACTTAAGTTGTCCTCTAGGCAAAAGGAAATTAGATGCTGGTAAACAAATATGCATAATTATATTTCAGGCGTCTCCCTGTCAACTTAAAACAAATTTAGGTTTTTAATTAGGCTCTTTAATTTAGGTATTTTCAAAAGCTTTTTATAAAGCAAGATTTTTAATAAGTGAGCATACAAAACAAGCAAACTTTCTGAGTATTACATCTTATTCCAAATTTTTATTCACATTTTCCTAAAGATAGTAGGTTATTTTTCACTTTTTTGCATTAATTTGCTTATAATAATATTTAAAAGTGTAATTTTATGAATTCATAGTTTTATTCAGCAACAATGCATTAAATTGTTCAAAAGTGATAGTGAAAACATTTATCATGTTACAAAATATATTTTTGCATCAAACAATGCTGTTCTATTTGACTTTTCAAGTTAGTTTTTCAAAGAGTCCTTAAAAATATAACGTTTTTTTTCGCATAAATATTAAGCAGTACAATTTTTTTTAACAAAACCATATCAGCATATTACAATGATTTCCAAAGAATAATATGACACTGAAATCTGGAAATATTATGCTCAAATAGGACTATAGGAGAGCATAAGTCCAAGTGGATGTCCATGACATGCGGAGTCCCTCAAGGCTCAATCCTTGCGCCGCTTTTGTTCAGCCTGTATGTGCTCCCACTAAGTCAAATAATGATAAAAGAAACAAATTGCATATTACAGCTATGCTGATGATACCCAGATTTACCTAGCCTTATCGCCAAATGACTACAGCCCCATTGACTCCCTCTGCCAATGCATGGATGAAATTAACAGTTGGATGTGCCAAAACTTCCTTCAGTTAAACAAGGAGAAAACTGAAGTCATTGCATTTGGAAGCAAAGAGGAAGTTTTTAAGGTGAATGCATATCTTGACTCTAGGGGTCAAACCCGAAAAACCAAGTCAGGAATCTTGGTGTGATTCTGGAGTCAGATCGTAGTTTCAGTAGTCATGTCAAAGCAGTAACTAAATCAGCATACTATCATCTCAAAAACATTGCAAGAATTAGATGTTTTGTTTCCAGTCAAGACTTGGAGAAACTTGTTCATGCCTTTATCACAAGCAGGGTGGATTATTGTAATGGTCTCCTCACTGGCCTTCCCAAGAAGACCATTAGACAGCTGCAGCTCGTCCAGAACGCTGCTGCCAGGATTCTGACTAGAACTAGAAAATCTGAGCATATCACACCAGTCCTCAGGTCCCTACACTGGCTTCCAGTTATATATAGAATTGATTTTAAAGGACTTTTACTCGTTTATAAATCACTCAATGGCCTAGGGCCAAAATACATTGCAGATATGCTCACTGAATATAAACCTTACAGAGCACTCCGATCATTAGGATCGAATCAGTTAGAAATACCAAGGGTTCACACAAAACAAGGGGAATCAGCCTTTAGTTATTATGCTGCCCGCAGTTGGAACCAGCTTCCAGAAGAGATCAAATGTTCTAAAACAGTAGCTACGTTTGAATCTAGACTCAAAACTCATCTGTTTAGCTGTGCATTTACTGAATGAGCACTGTGCTTCGTCCGAACTGATTGCCTTTTGTTTTTAACGGTCTTAAACCTATTTTAAATACATTTTTAAATCATTTTAAAATCATTTTAATCAATCAAGGCATCTGTGCCTTTTTTATGTTGTGATCATTGTTTTTATGATTGTTCTACTTTCTTCTTTGTTTTATTATTGCTTTTATGATTATTCTACTCCTTTTATGTAAAGCACCTTGAATTACCACTGTGTATGAAATGTGCTATATAAATAAACTTGCCTTGCCTTGAAAAGAATATATATATATATATATATTAAACAAAAAAAGAGAAAAATATCACAGGCCTCAAATTTAGGTTGACACATTTTGCCCTACTCTTCACTGTATATCTAGCCTTCCCTTTGTCTCCTGTCTTCACATCTGTGCATTGACCCTTCTTTGTGATTGCAGCTCTTCATCAGACCGCGGTGGCAGGAAGAGAAGTTTCAACAGCGACAGCAGTGAGGATGATGGTAGTGATGACGAAGTACAGCAGACACAGGTGGGCAAGAAGAAGCCCAGGAAGGAGTCCACAGCAACTCCTCTGGACACTGGCCTCTCGCTGGCCGAAGACGAGGAGCTTGTGTTGCATTTATTGGGCAGTCACAGCTAGGTCCCCTGCACCCACCGTCCCCTCCAGAGTTTCTTATTCATTGTACTTGTATGTCGAGTTTATTAAATGCCCCTTGACTAATAAAATGTATCCTGATTCCGATGACAACTTTCAGATTCATTGGCGCACATATCTTTATGTGATTTATTGTGTGAGAGCACAGGTTATAATATCCTTTTTCCTGCCTCTTGCCTTCTTTACATCCTCGAGACAGGAATTGAATTCTCAGGTGGCGTCTTGCCAGACAGCCTCAAATTACCTTAAAACTCTTGTTTTGCAGTGAAGCAAAAAAGCAGCACGGCTGATGTCAATCCTGATAGAGAACCACTGTGAAGTCCCAGGTGCCATCTATAACCTATTACTGTTAAACTGCTCTCATTATTTCTGGTTTGAATATTGCCTTCCTGTCACATTGAACTGTCACTTAATGTGTGATTTACTTTCCCTCGTTTCTGTGGCAGAAATAGAAATGGAGGGTTCTCGAAGAAAACTTCGGTTTTGCGACTATTGTCCCTTATTCAACACGAATCCATCTTTCTGAATTGCCTGGTTATCTGCGTTTAGCTGGCTCATTTCAGGTGGGGGATTGGAAGGGGTTTATATATAGCCACCGTTTAGCACCAGCATAACTTTCCATTGTGCAATGGTGACCTTATCCAACCTTGGTTTTATCAGATCTGTTAACAGCTTCTCAAAGTGCTCTTGAGATCTAATCACTCACCCACTCTCATTTGGCAGCTGGTTTTTAATAATGGCATGGGTTTTAATGCACATTATGTTGTTACAGCCTCTGTTTAACATTGGCATCCTGGGTCATTGTTATACAGTACCACAATGAGTTTTGCATGCAGGCTAATATACTTGTATTCTTTTGATTTTATGGAAACTTGCACATTTAGTTGTGCTCTCCATTATACTGGACATACATGGTGAAGGCATGATAGGGAATGGCTCTCTTCACAATGGGCTTGTTTTTGCTCACTCTGTGTAGTTTGGAGATCTTTGATTCTTGTCACTTATCACCTTACCAGGCAGGCGGTACTCGTAGTGTTGTTGTGGATGTGACAGCCATGGAACTTGATATATTGAGTTAGTATATGACTGGGATGCATATATTCTCTTTGTGTTCTGGGTTTGTGTGTTCAGAGTCATCCATCACAGGCATGAGTTTATTAGGGGCCTTCATCCTGCTTGGAAAGCTATTTCCCTTGGTGCTATTTCTCCCCTCTAATGACTGTTTCAGCACTGAGAAGTGTGTAGCCCTTCAGTCGTTTCTCTGTAGCATTGTGCACCCAGAGCTTAATGTACATGCACATGTTAATGATTATACAAATTCAGATTGCAGCTATTGTTTTGCTTAACAAAGAAGGATTGTTAAAGATATTGCGTACCCCCAAATTGAAAAAACTCATTTAAATCCTTATGTCATTCTTAACTTCTGTATCTTTCTTTCTTCTTTGAAAGTTTAGCAATGCAATAAAGGTGGATGAAGACTAAAAAAAGACAAAAAGCACCATTAAAAGATGTGTGCTGCATAGTGGTAGTCCCTCTTGAACATTACTGTATATTCCAAGTCTTTTGAAAAAGCACAATAGCTCCGTGTAAGAAACGGAAAGAAATTTAAGTCATTATACACTGAAAATGTTGCTTTGAAAAAGCCACAATAACTATTCACATTCACTGTATTGGAAGTAAAAGTTTGGGCAGGCTATTAAAAATTTCAAATAGCTGATTGAACATTCTGTAATCCACAAGTAATCCAATCTATCAATTAACATCTTGTAAAAATTTCCGTGTTTATTAAAAAACACATCCTTCAAGGCATTATAACTTTAAAACTGTCGCTTTTGGCCCAAAAATGATTACATAATCTATAAAAACATATACAGACGCATTTGTTTAGAAATGTTTTTCGACTGTTTTGGTGGAGCATTGCTTGATCCGTGCACATTTCTCACCTGGTTCAGAAAATAAAACTTTTCATTGGAAAAAGCAATATTATAAATAGAGGACAGCTGTTTGAACTTCCATTTTGACTGCACCCGTTCACCGCAGAGGATTAATTGGTGAGCAAGTGATGTAATGCTAATCTTAGCTGAATAATTTCAGAAGAAACAAACTCATCTACATTTTTGATGGTCTGAGAGATCAGCAAATTTTCATGCTGAGGTGAATTTATCCTTCAAGGCTAATGGAAGCAGAACTGGTGGGTAGTGCTTTTTGAGTATCTCCAGTACTCCTGAAGTCACAAAGTGGTTGAGATGATTTCATGCTAGCTGATATCTCTAGCTCAATGTTACCGTGGCTCTTCTGTCATAAAGAATGGATCGAATGCAGAGCCTTTTGGGAGAGGATGAGACGTGTTGTCATTAGCGATAGAAAATCTTAGATTTATCACATAAATGTCTCTGATCTGGTGGATACGTATGAGAGCAGCTCTCCATATGCTGTAGATTGTAACACTGTATAACACTAAAAAATATGATACACAACCTAGAGGTAATGAGATGCCCAGGGCGCTGTTTATCTCTCCTACTCCTTGGATCGTAGCTTTACATTTCCCCATGGTGACTATTGTTGTAAATTATAAAGAATGTGTGAATTAAACTGCCCATTTTTTACTTGTATATTGTAGCTGGGGTGAATGGGTTCACATCTAATTATAGAGTATTGGGAGGTCAGCCAAGTGGATGAATTGCTTATTGGCTCTTGGTCTAGGTGAAGATTATAAGGCAATTTAGCTCCAGTTTCAAGATGGGTCCAGAGCTGTCTAACCTGTGAGGAGATGGGGACAGCTGCCACTTGACTTCAGATAAGGTAGGCAGGACCATTCTCTGACAATCACTGGATCATTTCAGGTTGAAGAGTCAGCATCTTTACCCTGCTTGAGGTTACAGATGATAAGAACCGCCTTTTAGAAGTGTTCATAATATTGCTTTCTGAAGTGAAAAAAGTAGTCTTGTCTGAATCAGGAGAGAAATGTGCATAGATCTAGCACTGTTTACAAGTAAAAGCAGATATAAACTAATATATTGGTGGACTTTGATGTGAGAGAACATCAAAAGATTATGGAATCGTATTTTGACCTGGAGCAATGATCTATTTAAAATTACTGTGACTTCGGGGTGGATTTGTTTCTTAAAAACACAGCTTTTAATATCTTTTCCTGTTAATTGATGAACTGAAGTTGTGTTGATTTATTGTGAATTTTTTGTGATGTTTTTATCAGCTCTCACTCTGAGGCCCCCATGCACTGAAGAGGATCCACTGATAAGCAAGTGATGTAATGCTGTTACCCTAAATCTGTTTTAAATATAAATCTGTATTTTGGCAAGAGGATGAGTACATTTTAGCACTTTTTTAAAAACTGGATCTTTGTAGAAAATAATTTGTTCTAGTAAACAGTTATAAAGTCAAGACTGTGGTTACTGGGCTAGCAATGGAATGTAACCTGTCAGGCAAATGACATTATCCAAAAAACAAACAAAAAAAAGATTATTGGACATTCTTTGTCTGATTCAATGCCCTAAAGAAATGTACATTACAATGACCTGTTAAAAAGGAAAATGCATCCTGATGTATGCATGCAATTTACCGCTACAGGATATTTTCAGCACTGGACAGCACCTTCTCTCCAGCTTATCTTTCTGGGGATTTGTTATTGTTGGCTGTTGTCTCATTTACATGCATGTCCACGCGATCCCTCTCTGTGAAGTGTTTACTGGAGCACTTCATTGATTCACTAGGCTTTGGTGCTCCAAATGTTCCTTCTCGTGGGGTTTATTTGGCCGAGTGAGCAGTCCGAAGCTCGTGCGTCATTAAAAATAAATGGCGAAAAATGATAGGGGAGCACGCACTGGATCGCAAGACTGATGAGAAAGCTCTCTTGGGCTACTGTTTACGTGAAGTCTGAATTATTCACACCTAAAAGACCAAATTAATTCATTTTAACACGACTGCCAGAGATTTCACTTAAGTAAACTGTGGTTATTTTTAAACGTGAATGAAAGAGACTTTCATTCGGGCGCGAGCAGGGAGTCTGAAAGAACTGCTTTCTGAGGCAAGGCACTTTTACCTCAATAATACTAAAATTATATATTTTATTTATCCTTTTTAGCTGATGTGGTAAGCAATGCTATAGTTCAATATAACCTATACATGGTAATGATATTCTTAAAACCTCGCAAGTTGACGTTCTTACAACGTCATAACATTTTAAAACGTGGAAATATTTATTGCGACTTCTGTCGTGTTACGCGCTTATGATAAAACGTTAACACCCCTCCTAAGGTTTTTACAACGTAGTTGCGGCGAAGGCTTGCAGAATACGTAATGAATTTAGGCTACGTCAGAGATCTGTGGGAAGTCATCTTTCCAAACCAACACCTTTTTTCCACACCAATTCGATCAACGGGACCGGGCTGCTATATCAGGTACGGATAAAACATTTAACTAGCATACCTTATTTTCCAAAAGCATTTTTTGTATCTTTCAAGTTTCGAAACATTCTCGTTCTTCTTATTTTCAATTACTTTCAGGGCTGTCATAAGGGATTGCAAACTGACTGGAATAAATCCAACGTCTACCGAATATTTCTAATCAGTTCTTGGAATTGTAAAGCTGAATTCGCGGATTGTGAATAATGAAGACGTCTGAGATTACGTGGGGCGCTTTTAACGTAGCGACCGAGACTAACGGGACGCGCGCGGAGAAAGTTCAGCACGTGCTCCAGCCCTTCTCATCCACCGTCGCGCTTCTGGTGCTGGGAATGGTCATTATAGGGATTATATTACTGTCACTGACCACCTACCACTTTCACAAAAGCAAGATGAAGAAGAGGAAGATGCTGAGGGCACAGGAGGAGTATGAGCGGGATAACTGTGGCTCTTCTATCCCGGTCAGAGGGAAGCCCGCGCTGAGCCGCTGCGTGATCGCTCGCCCCGCTCCACCGCAACATCCACCGACAAACACTGACGCTAAACACAGCGTCGTTTTGGACGGAGTTACAGGCGCCTCATAACGGGAACAATGAAAACTCTGGCTTTTGTAAATATGGAAGATGAGCAGGCATCTATAATCTCTTTGTTCTCATTGGAAAATGTGACTGGGCTTTCCTAAGATCGTCGTATGGTGGACTTTACAAAGTATCTAAATAGTCTTTAATTGAAGAACAGATGAGTTGAGTGCGTTATAATTGGAAATCAATGGCTGGTCAAACACAACAGTGGGCCAGTGCTTGATGGGAATCTTGATTTGGGATTCTCTAGATGCTGTCCAAGGTGCTGATTGTTATTCTGTACTCCTTTAACCCATTTAATCCCTCTAATTACATGTACATGTAATTAAATGAATCTTTAGACATTTTTACCTGGCTGGTGTTAACTGTCACATGACCTCTGGTTTAATCCTAAGTTTGGGAAATGTCGTATTAAAAAGCATGTTGGTAGTGTACGATAAAATAGCTCTTTTCGTACATACAGACATGTTAACGGTCACACATGTGCCCGCTGGGAAACCAAGTGCTCCTTTTGAATAATGATTGATTGGAATCCTATACTAGCAGTGTAAATGTCAAGGCATTGTTATATTAATAAAACACAAAGATATATTAATTAATGAATTTACTTTCCTTTTCCAAAACTACCTAATAAAAATATGTTGACTTTTTTACATCAAAGTTAAAATATAAATTTGTTGGCATTTTTCAGTTGTCTTTTTTTTTTTTTTTTTTTTTTTTTATGTAATTTTTTATTATTATTATTATTACATGCCATTCATTCTATAGGTCTATTTAAGGTGTGTAATAAAATATTTGGGATTAAATGGGTTAGACTTTGTCTAATCAGGAGGGGAGTGATATAAAATGAGAATTTTACTATTCAGCTGTTAGTCTAATACTAATAGTAACTATTCTATGTGCTTGTTTGTAATAAAACAATATTACAGAGCTTAGACACATTTCTGTTTATGCTATCCCCTTGATTTTGCCAGATCCATAACCAAGCATTTATCAGAACCGTGTACTAATCATACCAATGTTAAAGCACATTGATCTAAAAGATCATTGGTAAGATTTCTCTCAGATTTATATCTGACTCTTCTTTGTTATTAAAACACATACTCTAATGGTTGATGACTTTCATGTAAAGAATAAAGCTTATTTGACCACACATCCAGCAAATGAATTGAACGTTGTAATTTGCCACATTTCTGATGGGATTTTATTTGTGCAAGGCTATTTTCTGTATTTCTGGAGTCCTCTGTATCAGTGAGCACATGCTTGGACACTCATGAAAGCCTTTGTTTTTCCTCTGGCAATGTTTCAGTGTAATCCACGCCAGCCTACAGATCATCTTATAATAATTTGCATCTGGTTATTAGAAAGCATGAAAAAGCAGACAAATTCAAGAGAGAAATCTGTTCTTTTCTTATTAGCCTGGGTGTTATCTTTAAATGAGATCACACTGCATCTCTGATTATGTGTTATATATTCATAAATATATGAATCTGTACAAATTTCATCAGTAATCTCAGTATTACAGGTTTCTGTAATATGCGTCTTATGATACTGGTGAAGAACACTAACAATATCTTTTTGATCTGGATGCATATTCATATTCGATTGCTAACTATTGTAACAGTTTATTTTAAAGGGAATTCCTATTCTTATTTAAAAGTAGATTCCTCTAACTAAGATACAGCTGAACTGATTAAGTAACAGTTAAAGTATACCCTGACCCAGCATTACACTCTGGAAGCTGTTACAGCACGCTGCATACCTGTCAGCAATTTTGCAGCAACTCCAATTTATCCTTTGGGTTAAAAAAAACCCGCATTTCACCTGCCTCTCACTGTCACAGCCATCTTGATTTATGACAGGTTCCTCTTACGGGCTTGTCAGCTCAGTAACATGAAATTCACGGTTTATCTTTTGTGCGCGCTTGAATAAGATTATACACGAATATGAAATGCCTTTCGAAATGTCAATCACACAAAGCACTCTTGCATTAAAGGATGCATTAGACAGTAAAGATGTTTGTAATGTTGCACAGGAAATACGATTCTTTTCAAGTTTCTTTTAAAGAAGAAAAGTATCAGTTTCCATAAAAATATTAAGCAGCACAATTGTTTTTAACATTGATAACAGTAATGAGACTTAAACATACACGGGTGCATTTGCAGGATGCATTTAAATGATTAGATCAATACATTCACTATGATACAATTTGACGTAATCAGCCTTGTTTACAATCGGGTGAAAGCACGCGCGAGTGCGTAATCTGCAGCTGTTTACGCGTACGCTTATGCAGGGTTTGGAACAACATGAGGGTGAGTAATTAATGACAGAATGTTTCTGCGTTAACTAACCCTTTAACTAAAATGTTTCATAGAAATGTTGTTGTGGTATTGGTTTTTTTTTTAAGAATGAACAGTCTATTAATGAATGTTTAGAATTCTGAAAAATGCTTTTAGCTTTAAAATTTAAAATAAAAAAAATTTGAACACAAACAACAACAACAATAATAATGAAACTATACGTAAATATAAAATGAGCTTTAAAATGTCAATCAGACTCTCTTTAAATGTGCGCAGAGTTGCTGCAGGGTTTGTATTTGTCTCAGTCCTACATACCAAGGCTGTTAAATTGCATTAGACATGTTGGAGAGGAATCAGTGCCTTCCGGCGGGACGCTTGCCTGTGTGTCCACCGGGAGATATGACTTTCACTGGGCGGCCCTTCAAGGAGCTGTGTATTTAAAGAACAAAGCGTGATCAAGGCATTCTGACTGAGCACCAGGACTCCTCGGCAAAGACCTGGACCCCAGCTCTGAGTGCAGATATGACAGAGTCAAGCTTGCGTATCAGTGGGGGAGCCGTCAGATTTGGAGCCACCTATGGAGGCAACCGTCTGTTCTCCGGAGCCAGGGGTGGTGGAGGCGTTAACTCAGCTCTGTCCCGTTCCCTCGGCTTGGCAAGAGGAGGCGGAGCAGGAGCCAGTCTTGGCCTGGGAGGAGGTTTTGGGGCTTATGCCGGAGCTGGGCTGGGTCTCGGCGGAGGCGCTCTTGCTCTCGGTGGGGGCCTCGGTTTGGGTGCCGGAGGAGCCAGAGCAGCGGGAGCCAGGGCTGGTGTGGCTCCACTGAGAGCCCGTCTAGGTGGCCGAGTCTTTAAAATCGGAGGTTATGGCTTCAACCCGTCCTTCATCAGCTCTACCACTACGGTGGATGCAGGTGCTGGTCCCATGCCAAGCATCGACCCAACACTCCCGTCACTGGACACAGTGCAGGTCACACGCATGAAAGAGAAGGAGGAGCTGCAGGCCCTCAATGATAAATTTGCATCTTTCATTGATAAGGTCGGTAAAAGTTTTGCAAATATCAAGCTATGTTAGATTAACTTACGGTCAGTAATTAGAAAAGACCTTTACAAATAGGTTCTAAAGACTATATCTTTGTCGTTTCACAGGCCAGATCTCTGGAGCAGCACAACGCAGTACTAAAAGCCAAAATCTCCATGTTTACTAACCCAGAGCAGGGTGGACCTGCTAGCTCTTCCATCCTTCTGACCTCTGCCATTGGAACGTATAAATCCCAGATAGACAGCCTCACTGCTACTAAAGAGGCGATCATTGCTGAAATTGAGCACTATAAAGGCATTATTGAGGATGTTCATGCTAGGTGAGCCCACAGAATCCGAATAAACATGCATTCAAGAAGAATATACTAAACCACTCAAGTGAGATTTTTTAAGTAATTAGGACTTTATTCAGAGAGTATCATGTTGATCAAAAGAAGACATTTATAATGTTGCAAAGGAAAAATCCAGAAAAAAGTGTATTATAGTTTCCTCAAAAATATTAAGCAGCACAATTAATGATATTTTTTGTAGGGCACCAAATCAACATATTAATATGATTTTTGAAGAATCATGTGACACTGACGACTGAAGTAATGACTGTTGAAAATTTAGCTTTTCAGCAAAGGAATATATTATATTTTAAAATAAATTAAAATATAACCTTTCACAATATTACTCTTCTTATTTGTAGGAGACTTCTTTCAAAACTATCACAAAAAAAAAATGATGTCGATCCCAAACTTTTGAAAACTACTTTGAAATATTGCATCACGAAACCTGACAGCTAATTTTAGAAGCACTAAAAATTTTCATTATATTTGAGTACACATTTGTAATTAAATTCCACTCATCTGCTGCTCAACGATATTAGTTCTGCGTTCTTATTGGCACTTTGTGGTTTGATTTTAATACTCTATGTGAATAGTGCTCATCTGTATTGCCAAAGTAATTGTGCAAATGAGTATGTAAAAGCATTTAAACTTTCTCAAATTAGTCTATTTATCTTTGACCACCTGCTTAGGTGGTTGTCGCAGGTAAAAAAAAATTTAAAAAAAGCCTTTTGGTGTAAGAGAGGCCAGATAAGAGGACAATTACTGATGTACCTGCACATTTTCTCTTTCTTTATTGTCTCAGGTATGATGAGGAAACTGCTCAAACCAAATCTCTGGAGCTTGATTGGACTGCATTGAAAGAGGTATGAAACATACAACAAAATTAGATTTCGTTCTAGGCTTACAGATGACTGACTCTCACAAACTCTCCTCCATTAGGAAGTGGATAATCTCTACCTTTCCATCTTTGAGCTGCAAACCAGCATCGGTGGATTGGAGGATCAGATTGCTTTGTCCAAACAGGTGTATGACGCTGTGAGTCTGCAGGATACCTCTGTGCCTCAGTTTATTTCAGCGGTGTAAAATGGATCGTTCATTTCCCAGTGGCCAAAGCTTGTGTTTGTCTGTCTGCTTGTGTGTTAGAAAGTGAAAGAGGTGAGGAACATTGTGACTGGTGGTGTGAAGTCAGCCGTGTCTATCTCGGTGGATAACGCAGCCCAGGCACAGGATCTGACCTCAGCGCTGACTGAAGTCAAAGCTCACTATGAAGTCCTGGCTCAACGCAGCAAGCAGGACGCCCTCCTCTCGGTGCAGGATAGTGTAAGAAACCTTTGCTCATTTAGAATATTGGGTATATATATGTATGTATATATATATATAAATGTTATCCTATGTCACATGTAAATTGTGTGCATGTATATAAGTAGTATAAATAAATATATATATATATATATATGTGTGTGTGTGTGTGTGTGTGTGTAGTATATTAGTATATAAATGTCTTAAAGAGGTTCTAAATAAATTATTAATATAAAAAACATATTTAAAATATATATAATATTTGTAACCATACTTGTGGTTAAAATATATTAACTGAAGTTAATTTTTATATAATAATTTCATTTAATAATATCAACTTAATTATTCTAGTTTTATTTATATTTTACACACACACACACACACACGTGTGTATATAT
>JAUMHG010000024.1:3342758-3359826 GCA_032359395.1 Enteromius anoplus
AGTAACGCAAAAGTAATATAACGCATTACTTTCCATAAAAAGTAACTAAGTAACGTAATTAGTTACTTTTTTTAGAAGGTAACTCAATATTGTAATGTATTACTTTTAAAAGTAACTTTCCCCAACACTGCATGCACATTTCCCAACTACTGTTCTAAATTATGATGCAGTTATTGACAGAAAGTCACTGCACATGGCCGGTTTCCACATGTTTTTCCATTAGTGTCAGCACATTCAGACATGGCCTTGTGGTTTGTGAACATTTGGGATGTTTGATTGTTTTTGTTAAAATTACATTTTCAGTACAATAAAACTGATTAAAAAGACAATAACAGAAGCCATTCTTTAAAATAATTTGTATGTTATGTCTAATTGAATTACTACTAACCCATATCAGAAATATTTTTTAAAATGAGCAAAAATATTTGTGCTAAAATAGATTTGATATATTTACATAAATGCATGTAAATACACATTTGGCATTTTATTTATGTATTGTATTTTTTTTTTCTTTGCGGAATTGCATTTTTTTGTGTAAAATCTGCAAATGACCTTCACAGAGTCTGTTGGACAGTCTGAAGTTTCTCACACACGTCATTCTTGTGGAGAAACTCATTGTATATAGGTCAGGGCAAGAGATCTCTTTTCACATAACACGCTGAAAACATGAAGGGGTTCATCGCTCTTCTTCTAGCAGCTCTGTGCTTCGAGGGACTCAATGCAGAGTGTCCCGACCCAGCCACGCTGAAGGATGACTATGGAAGCAAGCTCTGCGCCCAGATGTTTGAGGACAGCAGCTACTACTACGATGAAAGCTGTTCTGGCAAATTTCTGTACGTTTATCCCGATGAAGACTCCCCCATCATGTCATGGGCTTGGAATAACCGTATTTCTTCTCTTGTGGTGGGCCGAGGCTGCTCCCTGACAGTGTGGTCTAAATCCAAGAAGGAAGGATATAAGAAGAAGTTCTCTGCTGGCATCGTGTACCACCTTAAAGAAGTGCAGAAAGGCCTGTTTGGAAACTGGAACGATTCCATCTCAGGATACTACTGTACGTGCTAGACGTGAAGCAAGAAGGCTGAAAGGACATTAAGATATAATGTCAATGACACAAGAGAACAGCTGGAACCCTAAATCTGGGTTTTCAGTTATATTTCTGCTTTGTGTAATTCTACTTGATTCCTGCAAGTGAATTAAACAGCACATGTTGCAGAAACATTCAAGATCTAGTGCGTGATTCTTTTATGTTGAAACAATTGGGTTTTGAAAGTTCTAAAACCTGCTTTTTAGTAAAATGAATTAACAAAACCAACATTAATGCTTGAAATGTTATTCTTGCTTTCTGCTTTCACTTAAATAAACTGCCAGCAGCGATGTGAACACATTCAAAGGTATGTAAATATCAAAACCGTTATACAGCAGTTCCAACAGTTCAAAAAGAAATAATCCATGCATATAGTTTTTCATGAAAGACATATATTTGCAACTGCTACATAAGACTTTATGTCTGTTAGTCAATTTGAAAATGTTCTTGTCTCATAAAAATTTGATTTACTCTCTCTCTCTCTCTCTCTCTCTATATATATGATCACTTTACTTTTGTATGGAAAGTTGACATTGAAAAACAATAACAGTTTTCCTAAAAGGTTTAAAAGTTTAAAAAAATTAAAAGTTATAAACAAGAAAAGAATACATAATAAAGTGCACATTAGAATATATCCTATTGTGAGAGAAGAATTTTATTTCTTTCAATTAGTCTTTTTTTCTTCTTCGGTATAAGCATCTTATCATCTAAAAGCAAAAGGGGGGGGGGGGGGGTATGTCTAAGAACAGCAAGGGAAAAAGTGGGGTAAGAAAAAAATTGATATTAATATGAAAAAAAAGAAAAAAGAAAAAAAATATATATATATGTATTAGTTTTTCTTCTCAAGTAAATTGATGTATTAGGGATATTTAGATTTTTAAATGCACCTTACTCAGGAAATTTGTGCAAACATTGTACTACAACCAGCTTATTTGAGTCCATAAATGCTTATCCAAATATACTAAGTCCTGCAGCTTTACAATATGGCACTGAGCCAAAAAATCTCATTTTTCATTTCTTTTCTTTTCCCTTCCTTACTCTCTAAGTGACCCACCAGTGCCATGATTAATTATTTAAAGGCTAAAGCTGATTGTTGTAGTGAATTTTCGACACAGTGCTGAATTTAGCTATACATTTTTCACATCTGCACTAACATGTAGATCAATAAATCATGTCTGAGAACAGCTGCTAATGAGCCAGTTGACATTAAAGCCCTGGAGAAGAGCTTTGAGCCACCTGCAGTGAGCTCAACAGGCAATCCTTCCCCAGGTATTAATGATGAGAACTGAAACACTTAACCACAGCATCAGCTTCTCTCCTGGTGTCACATCCTCTGGGTAGGACTTGTACCAAGAGGTACATCTTAAGCTAATGTGCAAATATTTATTTTTCACAAATAATAAAAGATCAAAAACAAAATAAAGAGAAACAATAGTACAGACTGCAAACATTTGTGACCCTGGACCACAAAACCAGTCTTACGTCGTTGGGGTATATATGGAGTACAGCCAAAAATACACTGTACGGGTCAAAATGATTGATTTATCTTTTTGCCCAAAATTATTACTATTAAATAAACCATGTTCCATGAAGGTATTTTGTAAATCTCCTACCATAAATATATTAAAATAAATATTTTTTGATTACTAATATGCATTGGTAAGAACAGTTTTAAAGGCAATTTTCCTTTTTTTTTTTTTTTTTGCATCTAGTTGTATCTCGGCCAAATATTATATACAAATAATACAAAGAAGAGCATGATTATCTTTTATTGAAACCATCTTGCATTAATAATCTGATCTTCTTCGTTTCAATAATTTATCAATGTTTGATCTGTCTGTTGAATCTGCAATTTTTTACTCAACATAATAGCTCAGTGCGGTTCATTGTGATGGCAGGTATCACTCATACGCTATTATGCATGACTGAGATATTCAGCTGAAGGTCACACCCCATGATGCCTGTGACTTCCCTCTTCAGCCCTATATGGGGGAGGAATAAAAGCTAATTATGACAGACGGCAGGCTTTCCCATCCCTCCCCTCGTTACTATCTCTTCAGTCAGTCCTGCAGGTCGTAATGCGTACAACAATCAAACTACGATAACAAGACGTTTCTTCTGCCAGCACCACGGATAAATCTGGACCAGCTGTGGTAAGTCATTAAGATAAATAAGCTGTATAGATAAAGATAAAGTTTTGTTTTGTAATTTAATGTAATATAATATGACAAACAGTTACACCACATTATTTTGCATTTCTCTGCAACTGCATAATTCAAATTTTGGTGGTGATTTGATTTCCATATGGAAATATGTTTCTAGTAAAAAGTTTCTGTGTGCTAAATTTATGATAAATTTACATAAACCGTTCATTTCAGTAGAATCTCCCAGACAGTATATTTTTTCATTTTTGAGCTAAAAGTAAACTGTTTGAATTTAGCGAAATTGCCACTTAAATGTTATTATGATATGATTTAATATTAATAAGTGAGCGGGTTATTCGTGGTCTCTAGAGGATATTTGCACTCCTTTCTCCCCCTGAGCCTCATCCAAAGCACAACCAGCTGAGACCCAGCAAAACAATTACTGCAACTCTGCAACAGAGATGTCTTTAATCGCCCAGAAGAGCCAGTAGCATTGTCTTCTTAGGGAACTAAAACATCAGACATCTGTAGAACTGGAGGTGAGCTGTTATCTTCCAGATGCATTTAGCTGGACTCACCTGGGGTTTGTTTTGCTGTATTCCTGCAGGGTTAATTTGGTATCTACAAGAGAGCAGAATGTCTAATAACATGGCCAAGATTGCAGATGCGCGAAAAACAGTGGAACAACTGAAACTGGAGGTTAATATTGACAGAATGATGGTAAGAGACATTTTTATGCTAAGCTATTTATGTTTGAGAACATACCTGATTACCAATTACCATTTTTAAAAAGTGTTCAAGAGGAAAAGATAATACACAGAAAAGCGCATTTATGGGTTGTATCTCTTTGCACAGGTATCTAAAGCAGCAGCTGAGCTGATGGCTTACTGTGAGTCTCATGCAAAAGAGGACCCCCTGGTGACCCCCGTGCCATCCTCAGAAAACCCCTTCAGAGAGAAAAAGATATTCTGTACAATTTTGTAGATGCTATTTATAGGCTACATGGGTTATTTTATTATTTTCAAGATCTCCGAGATCTTAAAGGGATAGCTAACATAAAAATTACAATCATGTCATTAGGCTAATTACTCGCCCTGATGTTGTTTCAAACCTGTAAGGCCATCGTTCATCTTAGGAACACAAATTATGATTGAACACTGATACTGATGAAATTCGAGAGCTTTCAGAACCTGCAGAGACGTTCGGAAATGCAGTAATATCCACGAAAATAGTAGTTTTAGTGGTTCAGTTGTAATTTTATGAAGCTACGAGAATACTTTTTTTGTGCAAAAAAGAAAAAGAAAAAGATTTTTTTTCAACAAATCTTCTCTGATGTTGTATGGACTGTTTTAACTATGTTTCTGGGTCTTGGAACATTTCAGTTGCATTGCTCTTTATGCTCCATGGAGGGTCAGAATTGGATCTCATCAAAAGTATCTTAATTTGTGTTTCAAAGATGAAAGAAGGTCTTACGGGTTTGGAATGAAACAAGGTAATTAATGACAGAATGTTCATTTTTGAGTGAACCTTCCCTTTAAGCCAATTGTTTTGTTGATTTCATAAGTGTCCATGTATATAAAAAATCTCTACATGTCCCAATATGTTTTAGGCTACAAGTACAGGTCTCTTTGTGTTTACATTATAATTTTTCCTTCCTTACTATATTATTTTTCCACCCGGTGGCGCTACAGTTTTAAAATGTTTGTTACAGAGTGTTTGGTGAGGTTGCTCAGCCTACAGCAATAAAACAAGAGAGAGCAAAGTTCATTCTGCTTTAGGTTTGTTTGTTGTATGTCCTTGTGCAGCCTTTTAACTTCCGTGAATGGTTAATTTATTAACATCTATTACCCTTTCCTGTACAAGTTCATTAATACCTGGAATACCTAAACAGATTATTTGCACCGTTTTTGTGTATTAACAATCTTTTTATAAGATGTAGGCTGTATATTTTATCATGCTGTCTCTATAACAATGTGAAAACAAGTACATTTTAAAATATCAAGGAGCAGGTGGGCGGGGTCATCTTGTTTAAGTCACACGTTCTGTCAGTCAAGCTCAGAAGGGCGGGTTTATTTTTACAACGTAAGGCAGGTGAGCAGGTGCGCTTTTTGAGGACAGGTAACTAGGATATTCCCATCACAAGACCCGCACAGGAGCACTGGGCGCCCTGCCGTGACAACACAGGCCAGAGTTAAGGTAGAGTAAACAAACAAGAACACCCCCAGCTCTTTAATGGTCTTCTCGTGGCATCCTATACAATTCAATTATGAAAATTCGTACCAGAGAATATTGATTAATTTTATAAACTACTATATGAATATTAATACTGCAGTCTCGAGCTCGAAGAATCATTAAGTCAAAAAAGCGATATTCAAAAATCTTTTTTTTTTCTTTTTATTATTATTATTATTATTACTACAGGGTTTTTAAATGAAAGTGGCTTGCGCAAGTTTAATTTCAGTTACAATAGCTACTGTAGTTAGATTTTATCCGATACTGTAGTTATGGTGAAAGGGCTCAGACAAAATCGACTTTATTCATTTGCAAAACAATTAACTCCTCCATTCGCGCGAGGGTAAATAAAAGCGCTATCTTACCTACCGGGAAAAACTTGATTTCCAACCTCACTTACAAAAGATGACTTGAACAGTCGAGACAATGTGACAGCGACAAGAACTCCCTCAGACTCTTAAGATTTAAAGGTGTTGTGTTTCTGGTGCGCCAGGGGAATTTAACTATGGCTTATCTTTATTAGACATAGCTTTGTAAGTAAGTTATTTATAGCTGTTCTATCCCAACAGGTAACCAGGGGCTGGTTTAATAACTTTGCACAACTGGTAGCTAGCAAAGAGATAACCAGACTTTTTTTTTTTTTTTTGCATTCAAATGCAACATTCCTCGTTTTTATAACTGACTTGAAGAAAAAGATTTGATGAGTGCTTAAGACTAGTCGAAGCACAACCAGCCTCATAAGGTTGTACTGTCTTAATATTTTTTCTAATATGAGCACCTGAAGTATACACTTCTACCAATACATTTTTTCATATCTACACATTTGTTTCTTTTTATAATCATTATCAGAGAGCTTGAAGTAATAAAGGCTTATCATACTGAACTTTGGTTTGCATGACTAACATATCCAAGTCCTACGAAAGCCAGCTTTCATTTTCACATTTCAGTTGCTGGAGGCTATTTTTATGTATTTCGTATTGTTGGCAATATAATGCTTACATTTCATTACATTTTTTAAATAGCAACCACTGCTTTTTTTCCCAGGGGCAGAATGGCCAACTTCAAGGGACACGCATTGCCTGGTACATTCTTCCTGCTGTTTGGCCTGTGGTGGTCGATAAAATACCCAATCCGACAGATACAGAGGAAAAAAGAGAGGGGACAGCATGGGAACAGAGAGCGACAGCAAAATCAAACTGTCCTCTTCAACCGCTTCGATTTAGCTGAAGGAGCTCTTAAGATTTTTTTTGCATTTGTTGGTGAGCCGCAGATCACACGCAATTCTTTACTGCTTCCTTTGTGACAGTAAAAGTATAAACCCTACTCTATTAAAAAGCCGGAATCTGTCTCCAGGAATCATGGCAGAGCAGTTTGTGCCTGATGGCCCTCATGCACATCTGTATCAGGGCGGCTGGGTGAAGCTGATGAACTGGCAGCACAGCACCATGTACTTGTTCTTCGGGATCTGTGGCATTGCAGATGTTCTCAGCATGTCTTCTCGCCACTTTCCAGTCGGTCTTGACCGTCTCTCCCTTTCCTTGGCTCTCTTTGTGGAAGGTATCAAGCAAAATGCACAATTAATGAAGTGAATATACGGCATCATTGAGCTTCCTGAAATGTCATTGCTTCTTCCGCTCCAGGGTTCCTTTTCTATTTCCACGTCCACAATCGTCCACCTCTGGACCAGCACATTCACTCTCTGCTGCTGTTTGCGGTGTTTGGTGGAGCCGCCAGCACAATGATGGAGGTGTTCAAGCGAGGTAACGCAGTGCTGGAACTTCTGCGGTGCAGTTTGGCCATCCTACAAGGCACATGGTTTTATCAGGTAAAGACAACATCAGGTTCAGAAAGATGTGGGTTTAAAATGAGAAAATAAGTCATTGCAATTTGGAGGCATGTTGCTATTTTTTTTTAGATCGGGTTTGTGCTGTATCCTCTAAATGGAGAAGAGTGGGATCTGGAAAGACATGATAACATCATGTTCATCACCATGTGCTTCTGCTGGCATTACGCTGTGGCTCTGCTGCTTGTGGGCATCTGCTACTGTGGAGTTTTTTGGTGGGTGGACACCATTTTGGACGAAATCAAAAAGTTTCCACCCTTTTATGTTGCTTATATTGTGCCCATGATCTTTCCAGGTCCACAAAATGGTGTGATGGAAGGAACCCGAGGGACATGGAGATGGGCCTCAGAAAGTGCACCGCCTCTCTTTCTGCCTCCCAGAAGGCTTTGCTCCAGGAATCAGACGAAGAGTAGTGACCGCCGAGACTGAATGCACAAAACGCAAAGCTTTTTGCCCTTTTCTCTTCTAGCAAGCCGTCTTATTGGACTACAGTATATGAGTTTATGTTTGCATCATTTCACTGCAAAGAATTCTCAAAAGCGGTCACGCTGAAAATATCACATCCAAATGGACTTGTAAATAATGTGGTCGACACAGGTGTCAGAAGCACCTGGAAAGACCTTGAGATATGCCAAACTAGAGGTAAAGAACCGATCATGATATTCTTGCAGGATATAAAAGACGTCTGAATGATATTCACTCCAAAACACCTGTCATAGTTGCATCAAAATGCATTCATTTTCAAATGAGATGTAAATGAATAAACAAGCATGTAATTGTTTGTCAGTTTGATTTATGTTACTGACCACATCATGTAAACGAAGTGGGCCAAAACAGGCAAATTTTTAGTTTTGCATATATATAATTTAAATGCAGGGTTAAGCCTTAGATTCGCGTTCGGTTGAGTTAAAGTAACAGTTGTTTTGATCTCATTTGTTAAGCACAGTCATTTATTTATAACACAAACTGGCTACTCAACATAAACAGTACTTGTTAAATTACATTTCTTTAGAAGAACATATGATGTAAACTTGCCTCTGTGCCTCTGTGTACATGGCTTCTACAGGAAGGCCGTTCACTTTAACTAAGACCATAGACTGACATATCAGCATCCAAATCAAACTTCCTTTACAACATATAACTGAAAAGCTGGGAACAAAGTTACAGAAATGCTGCGTCAAGACAAGACCAGCACTTAGAATCTGACACTAATTTGCCCATATGCAAGCTTCATGGGAAAGCTTGCAGAGTTTTTGTTTTGAGGACTATGCTTATTTTTTTGAGGATGTTTAATGGCTAGAGCTATGGCCTGCTGTATTAACTGCTGTACTTCTCATTGAGGGTCTGGGTTTGTCTTTGGCGAGGGTGCGGTAGAGACCACCACCGTGGACACGGTGGACTTTGGAGAGCTGGCGGCTGTGCGCTGTAGCTGTTGAGCCGGTACCGTCTGGATTCGAACCTGGGGCAGCGAAAAACATACGGTTAACTCACGTGTATGGTTTGGCTTGTAAGACAAGTTTTAATTTGTTAGGAGTGAGCTGATGTTTGATGAGTCAACCTGTGTGGCCTGTCCCTGCTGCTGTAGCTGCTGCAGCTGTTGAGCGGTCACAAAGCTGACAGGCTTGTTCCCAGCAATCAACTTGGTGCCTGCTGGCATGGTAGTCAGGATAATGTTCCTCCCCAGATTGCTGATACTAAAAACAGAAGACATATTTGACATTTCAGCTGATGGAGGACATAAATACAAAAACCTGCAATTTATAATTGCTGTTTATTTACTGTTAGATAATGAAACAGAATGCTTACTTGGTGCTTATGTTCCCTTTAAGTATGGGAGTAGTGACAACACTCTTATTTTTCAAGGGTTGGTTAAGGACAGATAGAGGCACCGTGATCCTTGTGGGAAGTTTTCCCTGAAAAGAGCGAAGATTAGAATTTCAGACATCATTGTAACGGGCAGGTATGCACAACAGACAGTGGCTCTGCTCCAAAGTCTGCATTGATAGGCAGCATCCGAACTGAAATTAAACCCCAGATTTGCAACACTCAATAGGCAGCAACGAAAGAACAAAAACAGTAGCAAATATTGCTTTAGCATTTTCCTTTGTGAATGGCGTGCTACAGTAATAAGCAGCCTGTATTTGTGACTTTTGACCTTGAGGAAAAAAAGAAAGAAAAAAAAGCTGTTTTCAATATTGATATAATATGTCAGAATGTTATTGGAGTTTTTTTTATTTATTTTTGATTGAAACAAAACAATGCCAAACTAAATGAAATTTTGGTTAGCAAGATTGGAGGGCAGTTGACTCAAGAAAATGTTATATATTTAGTTATATTTAGTATATATATATATTTATTTATTTTTAATGAAATATGACAGTTTTACTAGTGGTTTCTGACTTTTCAACCATACTGCATTCTATAAAAACAAACAAATAAAACAAAACAAATAAAATTGACAAAAATTACATTTTTAGAAATACATCAAAAATGTAAAAACATTAA
This sequence comes from Enteromius anoplus, assembly GCA_032359395.1. Classification (NCBI taxonomy): domain Eukaryota; kingdom Metazoa; phylum Chordata; class Actinopteri; order Cypriniformes; family Cyprinidae; genus Enteromius; species Enteromius anoplus. The sequence continues at coordinate 3,352,567 of JAUMHG010000024.1, forward strand.
ATAAATAAAAAATAAAATAAAATAAAAAGGTCCTCAAAAATCCAATAATTCATTATATTACCATTTTTACTTAATTAACAAAATTAATAGAAAAAATACAGTCTTTTAACAATCTAACCAACCCCAACCATTTGAACAGCAAAGTACAAAAAAAAAATCTAATAAAAAAGGGTTTTTCAAACGACCTAATTTTGAAATTGTAAATTTATTGTATACTAAAAGACAAACTTACAGCTTGTGTGGCTACTACAGTAGCACTGACCGGCACCTGTCTGACCGTGGCCGTAGCAGTGCCCAGTGTAAGAGTAGAGCCTGTTCCTGTAGGGCCCAGCGTCACACCTTTAGCCCCTCCCACTCCACTGGTAGCTATGGTCACAGTGGCCGCCCCTGATGATACCGTGACAGGCTTTGAACTTGTGGTGGTTGTGCTGATTGAAATAGTCTGACCTGTTTTCTGAGGGATCACACCCAGGTTTGGCACTATTCGAATAGTGGTGCCTGTTTTAGATTCAGACGAGGTGACTGTGGAGAACGTGCGGGCCTTGGGGTCAGCCATCGTGACGCCCAAGGCAGGCATGAGGCGAATGGCGGTGTCACAGGCGGCTTTCAGCTCAGGGTGAACCTTCACTAGGGTAGCCGGTGCTTTGGTAGCCAGGTTTTCAGCTGTCACGGATACAGCGGTGCTTGTGGCAGGAGGTGAGGGCTGTGATGGAGACACGTGTAGTGTAGCAGAGATGCTCTTGCTCCCTGAGCTTGCAGCACTGCTCAGCATGTCTGGAGTGAGTTTAACAGTGGCCACTGGAGATTTAGTGAGGGTGGCCATCATGTCCGGGGTGATGCGAAGTACCGTCTGACCTTTGGCGTCGGTCGTAATTGAGGAGGGGGGCAAGCGGAGCACATCCTTCCCCTGAATTCGGAGGTTAGTGGCAGTGAGAGGAATCCCTGCCCCACTCTGGGTCTTTACACCTAACTGACCAGTGATTGCAACCTGGTTGAAACAAAAATGGGAGAGAGAAATTTTGCATGGAAATAGAATGGATAAAATGTTTATCATACTGTGTTTTAATAAAAGATGCACAAATACATTCTGACCAATAAAGATAAGTCAATAATTATTTTCATATATCTATATTCAGGGAGAATTAATTCAATGACCAAAATAGGCAATAAATAAGATAACCATTTAATATTAATATGGGTACAAAATTGTTACTAGTAGACATGTGTGTAAACTGATAATATTATAGCTCCAGAAAATGTATCAACAAAACCGTGCAATGTTTCAAAAAATCAGATCTTTATCTGACATAATCCCAATTTCTTCATTTATTGCTTTTATTTTTTCCTGTACCTAATGGATATGGAAATCTACGATGTTGTTGTTGTTTAACCTAACATGTAAGCCATCAATCCTGGAAACTAAATAGTTTTATTTTTCAAATGTTATATGCAAATGGCTGATATTTAAATATTTTGTTACAAAAACAATCATTTTAAATGCTACAAGTGAATTTAGGCATCAGCACTATAATGTACAGTGATAAGAAAACATAAGCGGACAGCAAAGGTAATCTAAATGCAAAAACTGGCATGTAGATATCCGACATCTGATATCTAATATTGTCCAATAACCAGTATGGTTCCCGTATATCATGCATCCACAGTTTCTACCTGGTGTAAACAGATTCTAAAGCGGTTTGTACCTGTTTGATAATATTCTGGCTGCTGACACCTTGCAATACCGCAGCTGATGTTGGGTTGTGTGCCGGGCTGGCAGGGGAGCTCGTCTGAGTTTTGGTTACTGTGACCGCAGAGGCAAGACCTGGAACAGTAAGACTGGCCTGCCCCCGTGAAGCCTGCACCTGAATGGGACTACCTGCAGACTGGCCTCTTAGTGGTAGAGTCACCACCGCCTGCTCAAACACAATTGGACACGTCGTTTATTTATACTACAATGAACGTTATTGTAATCTGAGATGCTGCAGTGTACCTGTGTGATGTTCTTTCCATGGGCCACAGTGACTGGCACCCGGATGTGGTGAGGGGTCTGATGCATTAATGTGGCCGTCTGGCCTGCAGAGGATGTCTGAAGCCCGGGCTGAGCAGTGACCACTCGCACCTGAGGTAGAGAACCAGTGGCAGCAGAGTGTGCCACTACCCGAGTTGCAGGCTGCGGAGGGGCCTGCTGGGAAACCTGTGGGCCAGCCTGACTGGCAGATAGCAACGTTCCCAACTGAGGCATGGAAGGTGGAGACACCAACAGGACACTGTGGGTAAAAAAAAGAGAAATGAAATAATGATAAAGTCGAATAAAGAAAAATTAAGCATGGGAGTAACAGTATAGCTGAATTTCAGTTTTGTGTTGCATTGTCACTTTATCAAAATTCAGTCCGAGTTTGTCTCATTAAAGAAATAGTTCAAACAAAAAATGAAACTGTGTCTCTACCTCACCCTCATGTTGTTTTTTCCTTAAAACATGCACGACTTCAACAGAAAAGGAAAGACTAGTAGCATAAACATTCTTTGGAATTTTCTAATTTTAGATTTTCTCAGTATTCCAAAGACATCACTCAGGCATATGGGGCTTACAAAAAGAGAAGCTGTGAAGGTGAAAAAAATAAGGGCAAGACTTTGCGTTTTTGGTTAAGCTAAATACAAGGAATTGAATTTGCCAGATTCGCTTCTAAGGGAATTTCTTTTTTGGGTTGTTTGTCAGCCACTGACCTGGGATTGGTTTTGACGGGTTCTGGGGCGCCTACTTTGGTTGGAGTAGCTGCTGTGGGAGGAAGGGGTGATTTAGGGGTTCCCGGGGTGCTCGGTGTGGGGGTGAAGGGAGGCTGAGACAAACTGGCAGTTGTGATGGCTACTCCTTCACTCCCTGAGTTCTGACCAGCCTCTGCAGCACCGTTCTTACTTCCTGGCTCCTTACCACCTGCCTTCTACATTACACACACAAGCATAGACGTATGCAACAGCTGATGCAAATCAGCATGGACCAACAGTCACGCTTTACATTTCAAATTAGTGTGAGAAGACAAAGTCGTGGATGAGTTTGGAAGAACTTACAGGCTTGGGTGCTGGTTTGGGCTTCTGCTGCAGAGCTTTCTTGGCTTTGGCAGCTGCAGCCTGGGCCTGGTGTATTCGCTCTGATTCAAGATATATTTATGTTATTCATATATTCGTACTCTATGTTCATATAGTATCTGGATCTATTCAACAGCATGTAACTAGACAATCCTTAGGCACCCTCTTCCTTTTAACTTTTATTTGCATAGTAATTCAATAATCAGGAGAAACTTTGGAAGCATCCGTTGAGCAGTGTCTCCAGCTTGTTTAATGGAGTATTGTTACTGTTACCTAAAACTAAAACTTGGTAACTGAAATTAATAAAGCACCATTACATTTTTTAAACCTTCAGTTAGCTTCCAAGGCAACATTTGTTTAGTTTGGTTGAGAAGCTACAATGACTACAACTGCAATAAAAAATAAGCAAATGCAACATATAATAAAAATGACCAAAACGTAGGCTGAAATGTATTTAATAAAAACTGAAAATATATAAAAAAAGCTAAAATAGTACATAAATACTACAAAAACTACACTGGTTTGGTATCATCCTCTCTGACTTTGCAGTTTCATATTTACCAAGAGCAGCATGTAGAAACCTGACACAGCCAACTATTCTCTGAATACTAAACCTGTTTTGCTTGTCAGGCAGTATACATATGGTGAAGTGTATTAGTGAAGTGTGACAACAAGCACACAGACTGATCCAAATTCTGCCTGTGGCAATGAGACCTTTTGACTTTTTCGTAAATGCAGTGGTTAAAGCCAGCCAGGGTTGCTCACCAAACTCCTCCTGGCTCCGGTCCCTGTGGAGGTAGATCCACAGTTTGCGGCCGATGTCGTATTTCACGCAAGGGTCTTTCTCATAGTGCAGGCGGTCGAGGGCACCGCTCACCACTGTGTTTACCTAAAAATTGACAAAATGTGTAAGTGTCAGAATGACTAACGTGTTATAAGATTCAATACGGCAACATGAAACAAGTCTGACCTGAGCGCTCGTGACATCAGGGGCTAAGAACTGGGAGTCTTTGAGTAACTCACAAATCTCAGCTCTAGTGCCTTCTCCGTTAGGAAGCCTGGCAGCAGCATCTCGCACTGTTTTTGCAAAAAAATAAAAAATACACAGATGCTTTTCTTTATTGAAGCTCATTTCAAGATTTTTCAAATCTGATTTTCCCTTCTGAGAATCCCTATAGTATTTACATGGTTCATGTCACTCCAAAGCCATTTGAACTTCTTTCTACTGAGCATTCTTGTCATTAAATCGGAAAAAAAAATGGGTTTGGAACAACATGGGAGTGAGTCATTCTTTTTAAGGTTAACTGTGCCTGATAACTGTTATTATTTTGAGGAACATCAGAATTTGGGAAGAAAAAAGGATCTTAATAAATAACATATAGTACTGATATGGTTTAATAAATCATGTTAGTACAATACAATTATAACAGAACTGCAAAAAAAAAAGAGGATCCAGTGGTTACCAAGAGAGAGTATGGTGACATAAGCCGGTCGGTCAGACCGCAGTAAAGAATGCTCTCGTGCTTTATTGAGCGATGTCTCCTTGTCAAAAACTCCTTTGACTGGTCCCACCACAGACTCAAAGCCATGCATTCGGTAAGTGAAGGCTTTATGAGGTTGATCATAACGCTGCTGCTCCTAAAAAAAACCCCACAAACCCTTCAGTGATTGAAAGAATAATAACAGACTACATTCCGCAAACAGTCCAACAATGTAAAAAAATGTGTCCGACAGCATGCCTCTTTAGGGTAGCACTAACCTGCTCTTGAAAAACATGCCTTTCCTCTCCTGTACTGGGCCTCACCACATAGTCAGTCCACCTAATAAAGAGCGGGAGGAAACAGCATGAAGAGCCATGTGTGTGTGCAACAGTCGCAACTAAAAAGACAAAGGAGTTGTTGTTCGGGTATGACGGTTATACGGTTAGATAAACACACTGTAATCTTCTGTCAAACTCACACTCTGGGTGTTGGAGGAGTGAGCTCTGCGGTTTCCTCTCCCTCTTGCTGTACAACAAACACAGGATCAGAAATCAGCAAGTGTGCCATTAAATCATTATGAAAAAGCATAGAAGTGTTTCTCAACCCTGGTATTGGGCGCCCCCAACACTGCATATTTTGTGTGTCTTCCTAATCAAACAAACCTGAGTTAACTCATGAGCTCATTAGAATAAACTCCAAGACCTGAAATGGGTGCGTCAGATAAGAGAGACATATAAAATGTGCAGTTTTGGGGGGCACCGAGGACCAGGGTTGAGAAACACTGATATAAGACATTTACTACCTTGACAATCACATGATCCTTTGACTCCAGCCATAACTGGCACAGGGCACTTAGATCTTTGTCTGTTTCTTGACTTGGACCTGTGTATATAAGCGTAAAGAAATGCACTGTTGGTTTTGATATATATGAACGAACCAGTGCATGAAAGGCATGCAATTTTTTTTTACACATATCTAAAAACTGCTTGATCTTAAAGATATATAAAGATATTTATAAATTGAATGATTTACAAAAGTATATATAATATTTTTTTTTTTTTAAAACAACTAGAGTGTATACAGCTGTTGAGTAAGACTTTTTCACTACTGTTATTCTTACAGAATTTATTAGTCAAGTCAGGTTAATTTAATGAATTAAAAGTAATTTTAAAAAGTCTTATAAAATATTTGTGCACGCTGCAGTTGTCATAAAATTTTTTTTAGAATATTACTTTCGTAAAAGCATTCAATTTATATTTTTCTGAAAAATTCTGAAGAAAAAGCACTGTTTCCTCAACAATATTAAGCAGCATGATTGTTTTCAGCTTCAGAGATAATGAAAAAGGCTGAATTTCTTAAAGTTCTGAATTTTCTTAAAAATCTCATAATCATTCACAATATTACTGTTTTTATTGCACTTTTATTAATCAAATCAATTAACTTTCCAACCTCAAACTTTTGAATTGTAGTGTATTATGAAACCTCATACATTTAAACAGCCTATGTTCCCACAGCAAAATATGAACTGAGAAAAATAGGGGAGAGCATCATACCTATCCATTTCCATTGGTGGGAAAGTTCCTTGAACTCCACAAAAGGTACGAAGCCAGTAGGCAGAGCCATTACACCAGCTGACAGGAAAGAGAGAAGTCAAGCATAAGCCTAAATATCAACATGCGTTATTCAAACTATAATGTATGCCTAATATATACCTTTGCTTTCTCCAGCGAGAAACTGTAGAGCAGACACTACCAACTCTGCCCAGCAGGGGGCCATAGAGAACCAGGGGTTGAGTGTGCTGGCAGGAGATGACTGCCACAGTTGGACCTTCTCTTCCAGCTGAGAGCAACAGGGACAATCACAATAATTATTCATGTATGTCATGAAGAGCAGAGAGGTCAGTGAAAAACTATTAAACTCATTTCAGCAAACATGATATTTCAGATTTTAAGTTTGGAAAATAAATGTATATTTCTCAAGATTACAAGAACTTTTGGTCTAAAGCAAAATTAGTTTCAAAAATTTAAATATGCATGTTTAAGTATGTATGCCAAAATATGTTGTAAGTCCTTTAAAACTGTTTAAGCATCCCAGCATCCACATCATGAAGACATAAAAATGTTTAATCATTTCACTGCATTATTCCCATACAGTTCAAAGATTTGGTGTTGGTCATCTTATGGTCATTAAAAGATTCTTTTCTTAAAATTATTTGTATTTTATTTATTAATATTTATAAAGCACATATTAACATTTTAATCTGCATGACCGTTGCTGCGTCCGAAATCGCTTACTTCCCTACTATATACTATGTGGAAAACAGTATGCGAGGCGAGTAGTATCATAGTATTCATAGCATTCGAAATTCAGTAGGCGAGAAATACCCGGATGACCTACTGCTTCCGCCCAAATAGTAGTCATACCATGAACACTTTCCTATCCCATGAGGCTCCGGGAGAGGAGGCAGAAAGTTGAGACGGTGCTCATTTTAAGTGTACGTACCTCAGGAAAAAAACATTGTTTGTTGTGATTAATTGACACTTGTTTAACACAATCTAAATAAACGGATGACTTATTGAAAGTTTACATTGTCGCGCTGTTGTGACGATGCTAACACATGACAGCATCAATATGGCGGATGTAGTACGTCCGAGCTCCATTCATACTACCCCCATTCATACTATATAGAACGTAC
>JAUMHG010000024.1:3377586-3388331 GCA_032359395.1 Enteromius anoplus
AATATGTCTTATACTGTATGTGCTATAAATAAATAGTTTTTATAAATAAATAAAATAATAATAAATTAATTAAAAAACTGAGTTGGAATTCTTTATTGAAATGAAGTCTGGCTTGGACAACACTTTAGACAATATTGTTTCTAAAATCTGCAAATATGTCCTTCCGGGGCCATGCTGGCTTTTTGCTTGTCCAGTAGGCCAAACCTAAACAGGCCCATTGCAAGCTTGCCCAGATGAGGCCCATATCTTTGGGCTCACCACAGGCTCTCTTTGAGCAGCCCACACTATGGGACAGTCCAAGTTTACATTTACATTTAGTCAGTTTGCAGATGCTTTTATTCAAAGCGATTTTACATTGGGGAGTATATGAAGTGGTTAATCTTAAAGAGGCGAACAGACAGAGGAAGTGCTTGTTATACCAGAAACCACCAGCCAGGAATGGTAAACAAAAATGTTCTGGACAGATTTTGAGCCTCTCTGTGATGGTACCACAAGGCGTCGCTCATTCACAGTTCTCAGACTTCTGGAGGGGATGTAGATTCGTAATAGTGAGCAGAAGTAGGTGGGTGCTGAGCCTGTGAATGTTCTATAAGCAGGCATCAATGTCTTGAAGGTCAACGGGGAGCCAGTTCAAGGAGATAAAGAGAAGTGTAATGTGGGCTCATTGAAGACCAATCGCTGCTGCATTATTAATAATTTGTGGAGGTTTGATTGTGGTTGCAGGAAGTTCAGCAAGAAGAGCATTGCAGTCGTCCAACCTAGAAATGACAAGGGCCTGGACAAGAAGTTCAGCATGCTGTGTTAGGAAGGGCCTGATCTTTCTGATCGAGCAGTGTTTGCTATGTGCTTTTTGAAGGTCAGCTGGTCGTGAAAGATTACACTAAAAATTTTTACCGAAGTTGATGGCGTAATTGTAACCCTTGCTAGATGGTGAAGTTGTGCTGTAGAGCTGGAGTGACTGGGAAGACAAAAGCTCAGTCTTGGCCAGGTTGAGCTGCAGGAGAGGATCCTGCATCCATGCAGAGATGTCTGCCAGGCAGCCTAAAATCTGTGCAGCTACATCATCATCAGGTCATCTGGTTCGAAACAGAGCGAGAGCTGTGTGTCATCAGTATAGCAGTGGTAGGAGAAGCCATGTGCCTGTTTGATGGGACCCAGTAATGTAGTGTATGCGGAGAAGAGGAGAGTTCCAAGCACTGACCCCTGAGGAGCCCAAGTGATCAGTTGTTGTGTTTTGGATACCCCTCCTCCCCAGGTCACCCTGAAAGACCTACCAATAAGATTGAGGATTCAAACCAGCAAAGTGGAATCCCAATGATGCTCAGAAGATGAGAGGGTGGACAGGAGGATCTGATGATTTTCAGTGTCAAAAGCAGCAGATAGATCCAGCAGAATGAGAACTGTTGATTTGGAATCAGCTTTTGCAGTCCGCAAGGCTTCAGTGACTGAGAATGGAGCAATCTCCATTGAGTGGCCACTACTGAATCCTGACTAAGCCTGGTTCTCACATGGTTTTTTTCCCACTCTCTCATGGATGGGGTTTTGGTTCCTTGCCGCTGTCGCCTCTGGCTTGCTTAGTTGGGGACACCTGCTTTCCAGTGATTACCGTCGTCTTGACTACAGAGACCATCTCTGCATTTGATTAATAAAGTTTAATTCTGGACATTATACATTACCATCACTCTGTTCTTCTATTTGATAATGTTCAGTGCTTTGCTACAACCTGTATTGTTAAAAGCACTATATAAATAAAAGTGACTTGACTAGTTAGAATACAATTTGTTGTTCTGTGAAAGAACCAATGATACCAGGTTGAAAACAACTCGTTCAAGTGTTTTCGCTATGAGGAAGGAGAGAGATAGGTCTGTAGTTTTCTATAAGAAAAGTGTTTAATGTAGGCTTTTTGAGCAGGGAGGTTACCCGAGCCTGCTTGAATGCAGTGGGGTAAGTGCCTGTGAGGAGAGATGTGTTGATGATGGGTGCAAGTGCTGGTAAGAGTGTGGGAGAGATAACTTGGAGAAGGTGTGATGGGATTGGGTCCAGTGGGCATGCTGTAGGATGGCTGGATAGAAATTTGGATACCTCTGCCTCAGAGAGGAGAGAGAAGGAGGAGTCAACATTGGACATGGTTGGAGGTCCTGTGTGTGGTCTGTTTTAGCTAATAAAGATGAGAGATGTTCAGTGCTTTGCTACAATCTGTGTTGTTAAAAATATATAAATAATATATAAATAAAAGTGATTGATTGATTTATTGATAGATTGAAAGCAAAGACTGATACCTACTCAGGTCTGACAGATCTTTTGATTTGCACCATTGCAGGGCTGGCACCGCATCACCTAATCAATCTCCTCATTACACCTGCCCAATCAAATCCCCTGCTTCCCTCTATAAATAGCCCTGTTCACTTTCCTTCTGCACCTCGCCTTTCGCGCATTTTTCAGAATCGCCTGCCCGAAGACACATCCTCGCCTGCCTACCTCCACGGAGACCAGATTCCCAGCCTGCTTTCTAACAACCTGCTACCTTTCAAGCCCAATTCTCAGCCCGTCTGAGCCTCCACGACAGCCCGCGGGGCCTTGCCTGTGCGCTCTTGGATCTCATTCATCGAGCTACCCCCCAAAGCAATCCAAGTGAAAGAATCTTCATTACTTACCACTCGACAGCCTGCCGCCTTTGTTTTCCCAGCCCCAGAAGCAAAACAAAGCCAGCGTTGCAACTTCCCAACCGCAAGTAGCTAGGTAGCGCAGAGCCGGCCGGTACCACCAAATGACGTCATACGCAAGCCGCGCACCCATGACATGCAAGCCACGTTTCCATGACACCAGCAAGGCACTTCCTTTCAATTCTCCTCGGTCACGTAATGTTTTCTATGCTCCCATACACCTATTTTTTAGGTCCATTGATTTATTTCAGTCATTGATTTCTTTAACCATCAATTCCCGCTGTCAGGAACAAACATATGTTATTCACTGACTGAAACTGTTTCAAGAGCTTCCTTGTAATGAAGTGAAAGCAAATTTGGCGAGATGTCCGGGGAGCGAGCCGGTAGAACGGCGAACTCCGAACCCTAGGGGATGGAACCCTAGCGAGGGTAAGAGTTCTTGTTCGGCTCGTTCATCGTCTGCCCCCCCTGGAAGGCGTGACTGAAATAGAAGGAGGAGCAGGGGTGGAGGAGGGATACATGACCGAGCTGAAGCGGAATGAAAACTGGGAGAATTTATAGTGAAGGGTAAGGAATTGATTGGATGCGAATTAACGAGGATGATAAGGAAATCGGCTACCAGCTGTGTGTGATTACTCGTTCACGATCCTCTCGAAACCAAGTTATTTGCAGAACTTTTACTTTAACTATTTTTCCTCCCCGTCCCGCCTCCGCAGAGGTCTTTCTCTCTTCTATCCCACCCTTATGGAGGTTTACCACCTACATTAAGGTTTTGCCCGCCTCCGCAGACGCATCCCATTCCCCTAACTCCGCAGAGGTCTTTTCTTTTTTTCTATCCCACCTTAATGGAGGTTTACCACCTCCATTAAAGTTTTCGCCCGCCTCCGCAGAGGCATCCCACCCCTACCCCAGCATAGTTTTCTCTACCATACTGCCTCCGCAGAGGCTTTTCTCCTTCTAACCTCCACAGAGGTTCCTTATCTCAACCTTCCCCCTTCATGCCTCCGCAGAGGTACTTTGTCTTAAAACTTTCCCCTCTTCACGCCTCCGCAGAGGCTTTTCTCCTTCTAACCTCCGCAGAGGTTCCTGATCTCAAGCCCGTTTTGGGGTTTTTTAGGACCTCTGCATAGGCATGGGGTGGGCGGGGGCTAGCTATGGGATGGGGACCTCTGCGGAGGTGGGGAGGGACGAAGGATAGTTTTTTAAGATAAAAGTACCTCTGCGGAGGCGTGAAGGGGGAAGCTTCTGCGTATTGTTAAAAGCGCTATAAAAGTGACATGACTTGACTTCCTAGCTCATTTCACTGGCATTTAGTGAGCACAGCACAGTGAGCATTTTTTAAATTAATTTCTTTGAAAGTTGAGCTTAAACGCTCACACAATGCATTATGGAATTAAAGCGATTAAAGTATTGAGAGTAGCCGAGAAAAGTTTGGGCATTCCTCGACTTTATGTAAATAACACAAATCATTACTGTTGCAGAGAGGCAAATTGAAAAGCTCCTGCAGAAGTGGAGTGCTGCTGAGATGTTAAAGTGTAAATGGATTAGGGTTAAAGGGGGTTACTGATGAGGGTTTGGTGGGCTTCCTTGATGTGGAAAAGATCTGATCGGATGTAGCTCTTAAAGCTTCTGATGACCAGCGACCGTGTGTTTGCATCTGCTGTTGGGCAAGACTTTTCAGAGCCGCTGTTGTGGCTGCTCTTATTCTGAAAGCGTGGCTGGGATACTTGAAAGGAGCTGAACGGACTTGAGATGTTTTTGGAACCAAAAAAGGGAGAGGAGGCAGTTAGAGTCATATATAAAAACAGGTTTAGAAAGGGATTTGGATTGTGATTTTCTGATCTTCGGCTGGCTTCTGTGGTGGGCAAAACAGTGGGAAGGAGAGGGAGAGTAGTGGGTGTTGGGACTTACGCTGCTAGCTGAGGCAGGCTTGTGCTAGAGCTGGTTGCTTTGGGATGATGGGGCTGGGGACCATAGGTTGGGAAGAAGGTTAGGGATGGGGAAAAACAGGAACTGGGGATGGGATTGCACTGTTTGGCTTGTATGGAGAGCTCCTTTGACCACATGATTTCACAGATTTTGTGAGTTCACAGAAACAGCTTCCCAATGCAAACGGCACACTTAGAATCAACCCCATACCTTTTACCAAGTTAACTGATGTAGAAATAACAAAATAATAGCCCACATCTGTCCTTGAAATGGCTTTTGAGTCAACTGTTCAATTAAAGGATCGGACCCCTTTTTTCGAACGCAGGTGTTTTGAATGAGTGCACCTTTTTATTAACAACATCCCCCCCCTCCCCCACAAAAGGTTGTTTCATGTCTACTGGGGAAGTACAGACGTTCCTTTCGTTGATAGTAGAGAAGTGGATTCAGCCAGAGCTTGATTGGGAAAATGCAAATGTTTTACAGCTCTTAGCCGCAACGTGTAAAATATATATGCAAATATAAATTTATTTTATAATTTTCTACTTTTATTGAAGCACATAACCCTCAACCCTACCTCAAACCTACCCACCTCTGAACAATAATAATAATAATAATAATAATAATAATAAACACACACACACAGGCAAATGCAGTTACAGGTATTTATTGCACAAACTAATCATAAACAAGCAGTATAAATACATTACAAGTCGTGTCACATTCTCAAGTCACAAGTCTGTCAAAAGTCTTCTGAAGCCGGACAAAGTCTTTATGAAAAGAAGACAGTAAAAATACTCCCGTCCGGTAGAATGACACAATCGGTCACGAGATACACAAGAGCCAATAGTATTTCACGACAGCATGACGCAATCGATCACGAAACATGCAAGAGCAAATGGCATTTCACAACCAATGTTGATTCTTGTAGAAGCAATTTTTTTATTAGTACAGGAATTACAAGGAAGACGGAGACAGTGACCACATCTATTCCTCTCACAAATCAATTGTTTTGCCTCAAAGACTTGGAATATTAATATCTTTCAAATAAATCATGACGGTGGTTGTATCTGTGTGTTGGCATATTGCTGCTAAGGGTTTGGAGGACTCGATGTTACAATACCTTACTCAAAATCTTTACTTCATCTCTCAGAAGTATTTACAGTATGGCAATGAACATACTGTATCAGTGCAATCAGAACGAAAAGTCCTTGTGTCATCATTCATAAACAAGATAGTCAAAGTGTTCAGTCATGTTGTCAGTATATGACAGTTACTGGACTGAAATGCAGAGTGCTGCGCTCCTTATGTATGCCTTATATCCATTCAAAAGTCCAGATATACATATTACTATAAATGGGATACTGATTGAAAGAGACTGTTTGGAAACGTTTGAATTATTGAGGATATGGTTAATCTCCAAATATTTGGCTGCACCCTTTAGCCACTGTAAGGGCATGATTGACAGCATAGTCCACGATAGTGACCCCACAGATCAATGTATATAATGAGTTGCATGTCAAAAAGAGAAAGTGATCTCATGACATTTTAATTGCAAACAATTAGGCTTAAATATTTAATCAGTATTTAGAGCAAGAATAAAAATAAGTAGGTATAAAATTATACACTAAACTATAAAATAAAACACAAAATTAGGCCATTTGTGTATAAACAACATGTAAACAGCAAGGCTTTATACTTCACTCACTTGTGTGTGTGTGTGTGAGAGAGAGAGAGAGAGAGAGAGAGAGAGAGAGAGTCACCTGTGCGATCAGGTGCATTAAATCAAATAAACACATGCAGAAAATAAAGAAAATACATCAAGAATGTCACAAAAACAAAAGTGTTGTCATGAGACATCGGCCTCTCGGTGGACAGAAACAGAGCTGAGACGTGGGTTGAGCAAACACATAAAGTCTTTTAATATAATCCATAAATACAGGAACCGAGATGACTGGCAAACATTCAACGACTGCAAAAAATCCTTTGTGCTTTTAAAACTAAAAAGGACAAGGAAACAAGGAGGGAAACTCAAAACACCTGTGAAAAATGGCAGGAAGCAAATCAAGCACAAAAAATCAAAACAAAGGCAAAACAGTCTTTTTTTGTCTTTTGTTAGCTGCATTATAAATAAAGGTAAAGCTGTCACCGGAGCGGTACCTTTTACATGTTTGTACATAATAAGTTAATTTTGGTACCTTAAAGGTACATATTAGTACTTAAAGTGTACATATTTGAATCAAATAGGTACAAACATGTACCTTTTGAAAAAGTACTGCCCCAGTAATAGCTTTTGTACCTTTATTTCTGAGAGTGTAGCCTATTGTATATTTTGTGTGGTCTTATTTATTTTATTCCTTTTATAGACTTAATTTTAGATTTTCTCTTTATGCTGCTGGTGTGTGTAGTGACAATTAAATCCTTAGGGTCTGCTGTTTGCGCTGCTATTTGTGCAGATAAGCTTAATGGTTTATACTGTACAGACACCAACCCTATAAACCTAAACCTACAGAAAACTACTGGTAAATTTTGAATTTCATAAAACATACTTTTTTTTAAGCATCTTGTTTTATGGGCGTACAGGAAGTGTCCACATAAACCATCATTTATGTTTTAGTACCTACGTCATCTTATGCATTTGTGTCCTCATAAACCATATATAGTAGTGTTCACACACACACACACACACACACACACACACACACACACACACAATTTTTCTCAGTCACTTTGGTGCATTTCTTGAATCAATCTTAATATTTTTGAAGTATGTACAAAACAATTAGTATCTCAGACCAATTTGTACAAACACCTCCTCACAATGAATCTTTTGCAAAAGCCTGTAACTTACTCTCAAAAGTACCATATCAGTGCCATCAGAACGAAAAGTCCTTGTGTCATTTTTCACATGTAAACTATGGCAACAGTTTAAATAACAGTTACTGTCCTGAAATGCAGAGTGCTGCACTTTTTATTTTTTATAACTATTCAAAAGTCCAGATATACACATTACTATAAATGGGATATTGATTGAAAGAGAATGTTTAGAAGTGTTTGAATTATTGAGGATATGGTTTATCTCCAAATATTTGGCTGCACCCTTTAGCAATAGTAAGTAAGGCCATGATGAATGTACATAATCAGTTGCGTGTATGTTCCAGAGTAATCACAGCTTGTTCAAAATAATGATTTGTGTACTGTTCTGAGAATTTCATCTTTGATCTGACCAAAGCGACTGAGAGAAACTGTAAATGTGAACATTTTTACGAAATGGTACAGAATGTTTTGTGTAATATTGTGTATTGCGGTGTCTGGTAGAAACGCAGAATCAGTAATGTGCCTACGTGAATGAATGTGAAACTGTCTTAGAATATTCTACAGTATTTTATGGTCTGGTGAGTTTGTGTGGGACCTCCTTTAAACTTTTGCAAAGGTTCGGGGAAAACAGGTAGTTGTTTTAACAAAAAGGTGCAGTACCTCTAAATCAGGGGTATCTAACTCGGTTCCTGGAGGACCGGAGCCCTGCAAAGTTTAGATTTAACTCTTATTAAACACACTGATCCAACTAATCAAATCCTCCAGGCTTATGTTAAAACTGAGTGTCGGAGCAGGGTTGGATCTAAACTCTGCAGGGCTTCGGTCCTCCAGGAACTGAGTTTGACACCCCATATTCTAAATGAAATCACTGAAAATTTGGTATGCAAGAATGGTGTAAAAGTATGGTTTGCATATTTAAAATGATAAAGGTATCATGTAAAAATGTTCACTCTGTCATGATAGCCTTCTACTGCAAAATGAAAACCAATCCATTGGATTATTACATAGTCTTAAATAATCCAAAATGGGGTAAATCATGGCAGGCACAGAAACATAGGAAACACAACACTGATGTTAAACACCAGACGTTAGACTATAGAAGACACAGAGCTTAACTACTCAAACTAAACAAGATAATTAAACAAACACAGGTGGAACAGAATTTAGTAATGATGAAACACAAACATAAGCCTGACACATTCAAACAATGTAAAATGACTATAGACAACTTCCAGTTAGGTCCATATATATATATATATATTTTGACACAGGCAACAACACAAGAGTTACAAATTCTGACAGTGGACTTATAATTTTAATTTTTGCCTTTGTGCCCATATTACTTTTTTTTCCTATTTACAATGATGATGCAATGTTTTGTTTTGGTCAGACCACAAGTAAAAGTGAATCATATCCAGTCTTTTTTAAAGCAGTTGAGAAAAAAAAACATGAAAAAAAGAGGTCCAGGACACCACAGAGGATGAAGAGAAGGGGTGGGGAGTAGAGAAAGAAATGAAAGAAAAGGAAGAGGGGAGTACCATAAGCAACATTTATTGTAGTATAGTTCTGAATTTATCTCACCAGTTTGTAAAACTGTGTGTTGTAGTGTGTGTTTTTGATGGTTTGTGTGTCATGTCTTAGAACAAGGTTTGGTTTTTCATCTAAGTTGAGTTGTTTTAAGTGGAGAGCTTCATTTTGCCTTGAATGCAGTAAGTTTGGGCAGCTGAAGTTATGGATTTGTGTTTAAAGTTTCCCAAAAGAGGCATAATTTAAATGTTTTTAAGTAATCTAGAAAAAACTAAAAAACAGCTCTCTGGATAAACAAATTAGTTGATTGTAATATTGATTCTGTTAGTTACTTCTGGCAGCTGATATAATTTCTTATTTGAACTAATTTGCTATATATTTCTGCGCTGAACAGCCACAATCTCTGAACCCTTCTGCATCGTTCATCATGTGACAGCCTCATATAGGCTTATGGCTATGCAAAAACAGAAATAATTCACATATTTACCTGCTTTAGAAACATTCTAGTAAACACAACTGATAAGTTTTAGAAGAGAGATTATATCAGGTGTCATGCTGCAGAATCATTAGTGCGTGCATATCACAGTGTGTGAAATCTTCTTCTAAAGATGTTCCACTGGTCTGGTGAGTTGGCACATGATCCCCTGTAAACTTTATAGCAAAGTTCTGAATAAATAAAGAATAGAGTAAATTGTTATTAACCTTTCAATATAGTAGAGATTATTTTGTTAAGGTACATTTTTAATGCAATTAATAACACAATGTGATGGTAAAATTAAAGGATCACAAAAAAACCACGCACGGCTCAGTCATTTTGTGTTAAAAGAGAAATCAGACCTAAACGTAGACTCACTCACTTAAACATAGACTAAAAAGAAAACATTAAACTACAAAAAGTACTTTAGAAAGGAATATTTTACTTGATTTAGCACAGAGCTTTTTATACATTATTATGCTTTTTTTTAAACTAAAATGATATGACATTGTCCTGTAATATTGACATCTAAGTGGTGCTGCCAGCCCAATATATGAACAGCACACTGGTCCCATCTCCTGATGGCCACTCCGGGACTGCTTAGTGCGCTATTATCTCTGATTTCTGAGAGGGGAGGTGAGGAAAGATGGTAAGAGAGAGACAGAGAGTTACTTAAAAGTGAGTGAAAATGTTAGACTAGGTTCATTCTACTTCCAGGTACAGAGCATCCAGTTCTTGCTAAACGGAGAGTCAGTCACTTGAATTTATTTGCATATACTAAAAATGATGGGCACTAAAATGAAAAATATAGAGACACCACTGTCATTCAGACAGTTTCACATCTCTGAGGGTTGCGGATTTATTCTTCCTGAGCCTCTGGTAGGTCATTCTTTTTTCTTCACAATTTTGTAATAATGTTATAAATAGGGGAATGAACAGCCAGGGAAAAAGCAAATTTATGACTAAATAAATAAATTTAGAAATATAATTGTTTTTTAGGTACGAAGATACAAATTGTTTTATTACTTGTTACAGTAAAACTGAAACCTTTCATTTGCGTTCAGGTAAAGTCATATATTCAGATAAAGCAAGACCAATATTTGTATATGAAAACATTAGACTTTGTCAAAGAATTTTGATTGACCTTTAACTATTTCATTGACATTTGCTATGTATTTGGTAAATAGGTTCATACAAAATTGATGATGTAACAGTACTCTTATCCTTAACAATATTCGTATTTATTTTTAATTGCATTAGTGTAACGTAATGGACAGAGTCAGGTACGTAAAAGTTCACAGGGTGTTTATTTTCAGGAGATCGTAACAAAGGTGAGT
>JAUMHG010000024.1:3398058-3415602 GCA_032359395.1 Enteromius anoplus
AAGTAGGAAACGATGGTGTTTGAGACTCACAGTATGTTATGTCCATGTACTGAACTGTTATTATTCAACCATGCCAATGTCAATTTAGTTTAACATTCTATGGCACCTTTAAGTTATCGTGCATCTCTATTAGTTCTGTTAACTCACATTGTCTACTTGCGCTACATCATCCCCTTCCAGACACTGCAGGTCAAAGGTCACCAGACCATGGGAGTGCATTCGTAAGATGGCAAACCTGATCACAAGGAAAATACAGAATTACAATGAAAACTTTAAAACTGCAGTCAAAACCCAAAAAGTGATATGCGGTGCTCAGGCCAGATTCATCCCAGCTTAAGCCTACACAAAGCCCCAACAGCTGTGTTTACAGCGAGCCACTCACAAAACAGGAAGTGAGTGCCAAAGCCTTTAGATCAGATGCACAAAGCCACTAAAATGACCCTGCGCTCGTCTAAATGCTTTCCTTTGTTGCACAGAGGATGCACTTAACTGGCCAATCAATGGTCATCCTAAAGAGTCTATGAACACAGGAGCACACCTGGTGTTTTCAGTGGAGTGTTTGTATGGTCAGGCATCATTACTGTCAGTTAGCTTTACATTATGCTTAGCTGTTAGAGAGCAAAAATGAAAAAGCTCCATGGAATGGCCTGATGGAACTGAAACGGGTGGCTTTTTATTTCTTGCTTACGAGCTATTGCTGAAAAAATGTGATAATGAGAGGGCATTCATTCATCCCTCCCCTTTACGGCTAAACAAAACTTGTTGGAGAGTTTTTGCATACTGTGGGTATGTTGCTCACCTGCCATTCTTGCCGACAAAGGTCGCCAGATAGCCATGTCCCTCAGAGTCGTGGACGTTCTCTGTCATTTCCTGCTCTTGAAATATAGACTGCAGGCCACGCACAGTCGCAGAGACATCAGCTAAACAGAGAGGAGAGATGCATTTATCTTCTAAGCTTTTCACTGAAGCCAACCGATCATAAAGCCAATCATACTGCAGGCGGCTCAGCTCATTTGCATATTTAATTCTGTTTCTCAAGTCACTTAAAGGGACGGTTCAGCCCAAAAACAAAAACTCGGTCATCATTTACATCATTTTACACAGTCATCTTTTTTTTTTTTTTTTTTTTTTTTATGAAATAGAAGTCAATGGTAAGCAAAATGGTTTTGTCACCAACGTCGTTAGGCTGATGATACACTACACTGACGTTGCTTGGCAACTTTGGGAAATGTTGCTATTCATGGGCAACCAGGTGAGACAGGTCCCACGACCGACCTAAAACATCGAGATAGGAATTTATTACCCATTTTCAAATTGAAAGTGCCCAAGCAACATAGCTAAAAAAAAGCCCCCCAGCAAAACTGCTCAAAAAGTTGCTCCAAGTATCATCAGCCTAAGAACTGACAACTTCAGTCACTATCAGAATATAATAGCATTTCATAATATTCCTTTAAAAACCAACAAAACACAAATAAGTTTGATGTGTTTTTGGACATTGAATATGATCATTAATCTAACTGCTGGATTCAAATTGCTCTTAAATAAAAGGATATCTTGCAAAATAATCAATTTTAACCTAGTTACATCTACCCAAACAAGTCAATCCATATAGATTGCTATCTATTCTACTGTGTAAAGTAGGGTAGAGTTGTAACATACAGATATACAAAACACAATGCACGAGAGTCTGCACCTGTCACACAGATGCATGTTTGCGTAACGTAATGTCGAAGTATGATCGCTGCAGTGTGCGGACTAACGTTACGCATCTTATCTGCTCGCGATATTATTAGACAGTGAAATACAGGCACGACTGTCAAGAGGTGAGAGGTTACCAACATATAGAAAAACAGTCCTAGTTCAAAAATGTGTTTCATAACGTTACACGGGAGCAAGTTTGTAGCCGTCGGAGTTATGCGCTATGCACTCGTAACAATAGGTAATATGCAAGAGAAAATATTTCCGTTCACGTTAGTACGTCTGCGAGCGCATATGTGTGTTCATATATGAGCTCAAATGCAAGAAACACAGCCGACATTAGCCTTCGCTAACACCGCTATGCTACCCCCTAGAAGGTCATTTATCAGAGCAAACGTCAAGAAGACGTGCACAACAAAAGAAGCCATACGCGTATGAACACATGCATCCCGCGGTCGTCAGGGCAATGCGGCAATGGGACCGCAGCCTCGCCGCTATACAGAGACAATAAATCGCTTACAGAGCAGTTGCGAGGAGGCCCGCACTTCTGCAGTGCAACACGAGCCCTCCTCTTCACTCGCCCCCTTCATTCATTTCACTCACATTTACCTGGCGCACGGAGCTTGAAGTCAAGGGTGTAATGTCGCACTGCCATGATGGGGTAAAGCCGTCTGCCATGCCTGGATGAGGCAGCCGGTGGTGAATCGGTGGAGAGTCTGTGGTGACAGAGGAAGAGAGCGGTCACGCCGGAGGGAGGTGTGTGTTGTGTGCGCTCTGTCTGTCGGGCTCTCCGACTCACTCGAGCTCGGAAGTGGGTGGGAGTGCTGGGGAGCTTGATTCATCTCAGCGAATCGAATCTTTTGAATCATTTCTTCACGGAGGAGATTCGTTTACCACTACTGTTAGCTGTTTGTTTAGTTATATTTTCGTAACGACCCAGGTTCCAGGTTTAATGTGTACAAAAAAAAGAGAACCTTTAATAGACACTACGCGTTCTCTGTGTTTATTTCTAGTTAAAAATAAACTGGGAACCGAAAATTGTTACACGCAATGATCTTAATACCGATTAGTGGAAAACTATTTAGTATAATTTGAACATTTGTAACTTACTGTCATATAATTTTATTTTGCGAGTCATTTTACTCGATTCGATCTTGACTGAAACAAGTCTGTGATTTGAGAGTGTTAAACGAGCTGGTGTTTTTAAGAAGAGCACCTGACATTTTAGCTGGCTAAAAAAACTTTGGTGGACTTAACGTCAATTGAATATTTACTATTAGGCATATGGTTAATTTTTAATTTATTTTTTTGCTTTTATGCAACATACTGGAGCAAGAATATTGCGCTGCAGGGATGAGCAACTTCCTGAAAGCCACTGTGCAGAGTTTAGATCCAACCCTGATCAAACACACCTGCCTGTGGCTTTCTCGTGATCTTAAAGACCTTAGTTTCGCCCTTAATGTAGTTTTATTTTTGTTTAGCCGATTATGTGGGGATTAATAATTATCCTCTTTCTGAAACATGTCGAAGATCAGTTCTGTTATTCAGAATAAAAGCGCCTAACCGGCTCGAAGTCTATTAGTCTTAAGAGTTACTGAAAGCATTTTGTTTTTGTACTCTTTAATACAGCTTTGCTACAAATACGTCAGTACAGTTATCATGTGAAAACCTGAAAGCTTTATCATGTATTTCAGCTGAAAACTGAAACGTAAAGCCACAGTTACTCGTTTGAAATGTGGCCTTGTGGGGGACATATGGTTCCGTGCACAAAATAAGTCGTTCAATAACATCGATTCGTGAGAAGAGTGACCCTGAAGCAACCCAAGCCCTGTTTCACACGTGTTGGGCGTTTGTGTTGCATACCACTTAGGAAAATTAACCATGGTGTTACTACTACAAAAAAAAACAAAAACAAAAAAACACAAATTAACCACGGTTTTCATAGGTTAACAATGGTGTTTGTGGTAATCTATACACCAAAAAATACTATAAAACCATGGTTCATTTTCTTACTGCATAAAAATGAAACTAATCTCCATGCACAAATATTTAAAAAAACGTCACATGTCCAAAACACGTGGTAATTTCAATACTTTGAACAAAGCTGGTTTTCTGTTTGTGACATCCAAGGGCAGACAGTACTCAGATTTTAATGAAAACCTCTCACCACACTCCATAAGAGTACCCTCATTCAAGCCCTTATCATTTCCCTCATAACGCTGGCCTTAATCCAAGCATTTTAATTGCCAGCTGAACTAGAATGAGTTGCACGTTTATGGGCATGTGCATAAAATGCCTAGAACAGGCAGTGCCTAACCAGAGAATAAATATAGGTTACGGTAAAGCCCAGCTGTCATCATCAGTAGGCCCTATATCAGCTTCAGAGGATTTACAGACCGTTATGCAGAAAGTGATTATACCCATTGTGTTTTATCTATTGTCATCTATAATTTAAAAATGATGATGGCCCAGCCCTCCAAGAAATGAATAAAACAATTCACGCACTGGATACGGAACAAGTCGAACTAGTACTTAAAATAATGTCAAAACATCAAACAATTTATTGATAAAATTACTTTTTTGGAGATACTAGAACACCGGTGCTTTCACATGAAAGTTTCATTTTGTTAAAGATCTTTCAGGAACACATGAAAAGGAATTTACGCTTGCAGTTATCTTCAGATAACACATAGTTGAGCATACAAAACAATGTACAAACATCTCAATAAATATCATGCTTACAAAAATAGACAGTGTTAAACTAATTAATCCTTTTAGTTCAACATTATTGCAAGAACCTTGCTGCTAGGGTGCAAACGGTCAGAATATTACAACATACATTATATACAACAAACCTAGGCTTACAACACTCACTCGAACACAGTCACGCAATCATTGCATCCTGTCAATCCTGCTCTTACACTCATAGTTACATTTACCATTGAAAAACGTTAGTTTCAGTGAAGCTGGAATTAACACTCTCAGTTAAGACACATCACAGACAGATAATCTATTGACTAGACAATGGCCATGCAAATCAGATTCAGAACAAAATAATTTCTATATCAGTAGTTTTATTCTTTTATCCCTGTGTTTTTTCCTCTTTCAGTCATGAGAGACTACTGTAGGGTAGAGTTCATTGGAAGTGCAGTTATTTGGTCTCAGATGGAGGCCGGAGTCGTTATTACCAACACAAATAAATTCAACTTTACATACAAAATAATGCCAATATTAGCATGTGCAATAACGTAAAGCAAAGCAAGGAAATTCATGAATGCTGCAAAAGAGTGAGAAGTATTCCGTAGGAAAGATGTAGATGTTTGATAAAAGATGAACCCTCCAGGGAAACAGAGCGGAGCTTTTTTTAGCAGATATGGCTGAAATGACTGGTGCTGTGCCCTGCTGTATCTCTGGCTACACATCCCGATGGATGATCTTAGTCTCTGCCTCTTGAAGAGGAATGTCCTGTCAAAATAAGACGCCATGATTAATGATGTGTATTAAATTATGCAACCCACGTCTATGATCATAAGACGTAAAACAAAGACGTTTTTTTTCAAAGCTGAAAGACAGACAGGCTACAGAAAGTCGTGTCCAAAAATGCTTCTGGTAAACATAAAAAGAAATACAATTTAACGCCGCCAAGTAGAAGCTTCATGGCATCTTTCAAAAATATATTTGCATCTTTGATTATTTAAATATTAATTTTTAAATAACTTTTTTTCATAATGCATTAATAAACATTAAAATAAGTTCAGTCAGTGACTGGTTTATTTAAAACAGATACCGTTTTTTTTTTAGCAAGTATGACCAAAAGTGACAATATTTAGATTTCTAAAATGTTGATTTCATACAAATTTAAATACAATTTGAGCAGCAAATCAGCAAATTAGAATGATTTCTAAGGTGTTGTGATACATTTACATTTTAATAAATGTATTAAAATAGATAACAAATTTTTTTTCAACGTAATTTAAATTTGTACAGTATTTTTGATCGAATAAATGCAGCCAAAAATGGCTTTAAAAACTGTATAAATGTTAGGTATGAGCTTTGTTTTGTTTGTGCTCAGGTTGTTTAGGAAAGGCAGTAAACTAGCTGTACCTTGAATGAGTTTTGAAGGATCCGCAGGCGGTGCAGCTTTTCATTGAGTAATGGATCATTGCAGCGGCGGACGAATGATCGCTTGTACTCTAATCGAGAAGAGGACCTGTGCTCATTGACTGGAGATAGACTAGTCCTCTCCAGAGCCCTGTACAAATCCCCCAAAGAGTCAGCCTGGTGCCTGCGCTCCCGCTCTGGACCTACAGACGGCAGTGAAGAGATACTTACAATACAATACACCAGAATGATTAAACACAACATAAATGTAAAACGAATGTTTTTGTTTAAATACTAAATAAAAAATAGTCATAAAGCATGTAAATACATTAATAAGGTACTATATGCAAGTTATTACAAGTTAGGTTTACAGTACATAACAGATTCCCAGCTCTGACTTTTCTTCGAAGGTTTAAAACCCTTGCTGTTGCATTACACAAGAAAATAAGTGCTCATTGTAATTATCATATTAGCTGTTTTCATTAGGGAATTACATGTTAGAAGGACTATAAGGGATGCCAGGGTGGAAAAAAGAGAGAGAACGGCCCTAAAGCCACATTCCTTCGTTCCATCCTGAGACGACATTAACACGTACTGAAGGGACTCCTCCTCGTGTGCTCTGAGGCACAGTTTAGTTCTGAGGAACGGTGAATGGTTGGAACAGAAAGGAAGGATGAAAAAGGATAGACAGGGATGAGAGCTGTCACGTTGGATTAGAAGGACTGCACCTAATATGAGGCTATTGGAGGTCTTAAGGGAGATGGGTATTCAGCTGAGATTTGCAGCTACAGTGCATCTGAATCAAGCAGCAATATGCTCATCATTACAGGGTGAAGCACCGAGGCAAACTGCAGCATCCGCTCAATGACATTTTGCAAGAAAAAAAAAAAAAAAAAACTATCATGATGCCTAATAAAAGACAATATGACGGTGAGTAAAGATATTGTCAGATTGGAATCAAGCATTATCACTACTACAGAAGTGATTCTAGCATATACAAAATCCAAATCGATCCAAGCATTCACAGGCAAAGTACAGTAAGTTACTTTTTTTTTTTTTGGATAATAAATGTAAAGCTAAACACTTACACGTTGCTCAAAACAAAGATGAAAAATTTCACACTTTACAATAAGGTTCATTAATTAAAATTAGTTAACTTCATCAGTTAACATGAACTAAGATCGAACAATACTTCTTCAGCATTTATTAATCTTAGTTTATGTTCATTTCAGCATTCGCCAAAGCATTATTAAAAGCACAAGATGTGCTTGTTGACATTAGTAAATTAAAATGAACTAATAATGAACAACTGTATTTTGATTTACTAACAAAGATGAATTAATACTGTAATATATGTGTTGATGATTCATGTTAGTTATTTTGTTAACTAATGTTAACAAATTACACCTTATGGTAAAGTGTTACCATTTTCCATACTCACACAAAAACGTTGCATTATAATGCAAAAACAATATCTAAAAATACAAATATTAATAATAATATATTATATATATATAACATTATTATTATTATTATTATTATTATTATAAACTATTATTTCTGAATAAAAATAAGGTTTAAAATAATGTAAAAATAACCAGTATTCGATTAACTATGAATCATTTCTAATTATTTTTATATAATTATTATTATAATTAATAAAATATTTATAAAATGTAATTAAAATGTATATTGGTTCATCATTATTAAAGGTTTTTTCAAATTCCACAACAATACTATTATTGTTATTATTAATAATAAATATAAATACCAAATAAAAATAAAGTTTAATATAAAGTTAAAGTGATAAATATTAACCAGAACTACAACCAGTTTTAAATACTGATTAAAAAAGAATAGCAGTATTGTTATCTTATTTACATTAGTTATAATAATAATCTGAAAAGATTTATATTGTTCAAGTATTATGAATATTTAGATAACAATAACAACTATTATTATAAATATTAACCAGAACTAAAACCTGTTTTGAATATTGATTAAAAAATTATCACAGGATTGGATACAGATTTAATAAAAAAAAATAAAAAAAAACATTTAAATCTTGTTTACAATATTATAAAAAATTATAATAAAATATTATGAATATGTACATAACAAAAAAAACATCAATAATAATAATTATTATTATATTCATAAAATCTATTCAAAATGCATATTGGTTTACCGCTATTACAAGCATGTTTGAAACTGAAGGCAAATCATGACAAACAGGCACACCTTAATAAAATTACTCACATACCTTGCCTACACATTTACTCGCCCACTAACCCGCCTCTGCGTATGTAGGCACAGTTAGAAACAGTTTCCTGACCTGTGTCTCTGGTATGGGCCCGGCCCAGGTGGTATCGCTGTACATCTGCGTGTTCAGCTGCACTGCTGGCAGCCAGGATGGCATGAAGACCACTGTCACGGGGCAAGGTGAAACTGCGGTGCTTGCTTCCCACTCCACAGCCTTCTAATCCCTCTCCTCTTCCCAAGGCTGGGATGGGCTTTTGGTTGGGCTGGGTGGGCGTGAAGGGCGGGCCGTAGTGTTCTGGGGGCAGCCCGTGCTGGGCGGGCAGCGTCGCCTGGCGGCAGAGCTCCACGGGTACGGGTCGTCCAGGATCGATGAACACGGAGTCGTCCAATGGCAGAGTCTGCAAGAAATGGAGGCCGGAGCTGGTGAGGGGTGTCTCGATGAGGTCCTGCCACGAACGCCGCTGGCTGGCAGACTTTCTGCCCGGGGAGCTTGCACTGCTCACGCTGCCCCCCTGTGTCTCGGAGAGCGGGGAGCGGGACTGGATGGTCTCAGTGGAGCGTGGGCGGATGTGTTGGGACTCCTGGAATGGACTCGCCTGTAATCAACATCACACAAGGTCCTCTTAGTTGGTATATTTACAACTTAGAGGTTGGTGCAACAAGAAGCATCAATCTTATGATAAAAAGAGGGCCATTTATATCCCTGTTTTCCATTTTCTCTGCTGTCTTTTTTCACAGGCTCACCACTGTCACCCTTATTTATGCTTTGCCTGAATGAAACGATCTGAGACAGCAACACATTACACACACACACAGCCCTCTTAGGATTATGGGACTGATTTGCATCTTCTTCATTAAGATTACAGACGGCTGGAACCAGAGGACCTCTTTTAAAAAAGTGCCTTTTGACTATGAATTTACAGCGGCCACAATCATCCCTTGGGTCTAAATAATGAATGTGTCCTTCATCTCCATTCTCTCCACCCCTTCACACCTCATTCTTCATCCTGCTTTCCCTCCCTCTCGGCCCTTCTCTTGTCTTTCTGCATTGTTTCACCTCATTTGTTTCCTTCAGTCTTATTTTTATTTACCCAGAATGCACTACTGTTCAAAAGTTTGGGGTCAGTAATTTTTTTCAAAAAGAAATTCATGTTTTTTATTAAGCAAGAGTGTATTAAATTGTTAAAAATGACCGTAAATGCATTGTAATATTGCTCCTTTGAACTTTCATTCACTGAAGAATCTATAAATAAGTGCGTCATGGTTTTCTCAACACTGATAATAAGAAGTGAAATGTTTCTAAAGCACTTAATAAGCATTAGAATGATTAATGAAGTATCATGAGACTGGAGTAAAGGTTGCTGAAGATTCAGTTTTGCCATCACAAGAATAAATCTCACTTAAAAATATATTCAAATTATTATAAATATTATTCAAAAGATTTCACACAGTGTGAACAATCAACACAAAAGAAAGAAAGACAAGACTTACAGAGGTGGAGTGAGGGTAAGTGTCATATGGAGGTGGAGGGCTATCCTGTTTGGGTGTGGAGGACATGTGATCAGTGTCTTCATGGTCACTCTCGCTCCAGTAAGCTAAGAAAACAACAGCAAATATCCATTAAGCACATGAGGAGCCTGAGAATAATTCCATTTGAAGGCTGTGGAAGGCAGCAATTTACTTTAAAGATGATTGTGTTTGCATCGTTTTAGTATTTATTCATTAAACGAGCGTAAATACTGATAGATGAACAAAAATGACTTTCTCTGTTTATACGCAAATACCACATACTGTACATGCATCTAACATGTTGTACTTCATATGCATATATTTATAAGACTTGCAGACCAGACCACACAAAGTCAAAGTGGGAGAATAATTGATGCGACAAGCTTAGCGGAGCATAAAGGCATCTTCTCACCATGATCCTGTCGAATCCTCTTCTGCTCCGAGTGAGATGTTGCAGCCATGTTCAGTCGACTGAGCCACCTGCGAGCAAACAGAAAAAAAAAAAAAGTTACCTGGGGAGCTCTTTGCACTGCCGAAACACAGAGCTGAAAGAGTCTTTCGGGATGTTGCTAAAATTAGTAGCTTTGATCAGATCATGGAACATTAAATGAGATTCGGAAGCCTGACTAGAGCAGTCGTGAGGAATTGACCATGTTTCAGATTATATTATAAGTCTCTTCTTTCTATCAGTTTTTTTTTTATCTTACCTATTCATATCATCCATGTTGTCCGCAGCAAAGTAGAAGCTTTTGATTTTAGGATGGCAAGCCTTAAAAGCACTGAAAACAGGCAAGAGATACAAAGTCAGAATTTGTATTTTAAGGTGCATTTATTATTATTATTTTTTTATTATACTACTCACAACTTTTTGCGACATTCGTTGGCCTGATCGATGTTGAACTCAGGCAGGCTGACGAAGCCCTCTGCTTTCTCGTCCTGAGAAAGAACAGAGATGAAATACTGATGAAGCAGGGAGTTTATGTAGGCAGCCTAATGGGCCATTTTGTGCTGTGGCATTTCATCATGCAGATGAACGACCTCGTGCCCTCACCTCTTCATTGGTGTACCAATATAGGCAGGCATCTTTCAGCACAACCCAGCACTTCTTCCATTTCTGAGAAAAGTAACTCTTTGCATCCTTCTTCTTCCAGAGCCAGCCCTCACAATCACCCTGACCCAAGTCCCTGCAGGAGATTCGCCGCTTACTAATAGAGGGCAGGGATCCAGCTGAGAAGGACAAAGAGAGAGAGACAGAGAGAGCAGAGACATCAGCGTGGGCAATATAAATGAAAGGACTGGCAGGTATATTTTCAAAACCGTGGCCTCTTGATGTACTGTCATATAATGGCAGAGAAATGACTTGACATAGCAATTATTCAGAGTGAGAATGTGTGATTGGGTTTGTGAAGGAAAGAAATAACTGCACTACAAAAATCCTTTCTTAATCAGTGTTTTAAGAAAATACAATAATACAATCTTAAAATGATCTATCTATATATCAATCTATCTAACAACTTTTTAATATTGGATTAATCTAATAAGTATTTTTTAAATGGTCAGAAGATGTTACATTTTAAAATGTAAAATTTTCTTTAATTTTCTGCAAAAAAAAAAAAAAAAAAAAAAAAAAATATATATATATATATATATATAAAATACATATGTATTTATATATATTTTATATGTATATATGTATTATATGTATGTATTTCTAAAATTGTTTATTTTTCCTTTATATATATATAATGTAATATATATGTATTTTATATATTATATTTCTTTGAATAATTTGAAGAATGACTAATAATAATAATAACAATATTTTAAAATCTAATTAAAATTTATTTTGTAATGTCCCAAGCAATTTAGTGTAATACAGTAAGTAGATGCAAGACTAACAATCTAATAAGCAAGACTACAATTAACATCAATTCAACATCGTACCTCTTAACTTCACTTTCTTTGACCGGGAAAGCATGGACGATCGATCAAATGTCTGAAAGTTAGTAAATAAATACACATATATAGAAAATTACATAATTTTGTGCTGCATCATCTTTAATAATGTATCTATAAAGCTGTCTTCAGCTCACTCACGAGATAGACAGATGAGGTTTCTGATGTGGGTGTGGCCAGCGAGTCCTGCTGCAGCATGTCCATCTGAAGGGTGGGGACTAGGGCGTAATGGGCGGGGCTACCACCTTTGTCACTCTTCCTTCTACTGCGGCGACTGCTGCGACGTCCAGTGTGGTACTCCTCTGTTCCCGCCTTGTCCTCACTCACATATCGCAGCAGGGAGTTTTCTGTTAATAAACGTGTGGGATTATGAAACTACAGTATGTTGATTATAAAATAGGACAAAGCACATTTTCAATGCTCTGTCTTGTTTTAAATATTTAATAAGGCAGTTTTGATTCTTCCTTTTAAATTATTTAATGGTTAGAGTTGAAATCAAATTATTCAGGGATCTCATGATCAAAGAACATGGCTGAAAGATACTGTGTTGCACATGTACAAATTTGATATCAATTCTGCCAGCGTGACTAAAGAAAGCATTCTCTCTGCTCCCACTCCTTCAGCAACAGAGCCTGGCCTCGACCAATGAGAAGCCAGCATCTTGGCAAGACCTCTATGTTGGAGTTACCATGGCAATGCAAAACCAAAAAATCCCAAAATCTGAAACAAAGAGCTAGCTAAATACTGGCAGACCGATCCCAGCGCAAATAAGGTAAATAGACGGGGCCAATCTGAGCGTAAACTCCTAAGTAAGACTTTAAAATAAGCCAGCGGGGAGGTCAGGGCTAAAGTGATGAAATGACTGGTTCAGTGTAACCTGAGGAAAAGATATCAAAACGACATCCTCCTCAATGCCCATCCACCCACATACAAACACACACACATACATACATACACACCTCTTCTGATCTCTTTCTTCAGCTTGGCAGGATCTTCATAGTCTCCAACCCAGTTATATTCTACAGGCATAGAAATAGGCCTCAGCCGCCCTAGTACACAAGCACAGAGAAATCAAAAACAAAATCAAATCATCCATTACAGCACAATACACATTCTGAAGTAGAAGATTAAGAGTAGCTTTATTGTTATGTTTACAAAGATTTATGGACAGTTTAATGAAATATACTTCTGTGTATCCAGTATATACTGTGTTGCAGATAAAAACAGCCTGGAAAGACCGAATATGATCATGTATAAAAGCATGTACCGTATGTAGGAGTGCTGTCCCTGCGTACGGGTGGAGGGCCCTGATTCTGATCATACTCGTAACAGTACAGGACCGCATCCTCATCTAGCAGCGGGAATCGCCTCCCGCACTCCTGATCCAGGAAGGAGTTGGGCGAATCAGAACCCTTAGCGGCCTGCTGGCAGTTGCTGGTCAGATTTCCTATATCATCTCTGTACAGTGGTAAGAGAAATCTACTATAATATTCTATACTACAAATCTTGAACGTAAACTAGTTTTTGACCCCTTGTTAAAGCAAAATTATTTCTGGTTCAAACATCACCGATACAATGCTTTTCTGATTGGTTAAACCAAAAGGATTCACCTCCAAATGGTGTCATTATCTAGGGTCTTTTTTTTTTTATTTTTATTTTTACTTTTATTAAGCAGGCATGAAATAAATAAATTAAACATGACAGTTAAGACACTTAATGTTACAAACATTATAAAAATATATTCAAGTTAGTACTGTCAACAATTAATCACATCCAAAATAAAAGTTTTTGTTTATATAATACTGTTTATTTTTATTATGTATACATAATACACACACATACAGTATATATTTTAAAAACATGTATATGTATATATTTATATACTTTATATAAATGTTTCATATAGAAATATAAAATTTTTCTTGAATATTTACATGCATGTGTGTATATTTATATATACATAACAAATATATTATTTAATATATACTATTTAAACAGATTAATTACAACTAATCATTTGACAGCACTAATTCAAACAGAAGACAGTTGATTATATTATTTTACAATATTATTGTTTTAGTTTTGTACTGTCCTCAAAAAGTGCACATTGAGGTGTTTCATACATATTTATACACAAATATAGAGTGCATGTGTGCATACCTGGGTGCGTATGGCTCGTCTGGGGGAGGGGGGATGTAGAGGTCCTGAAGAGCGCAACTGTCCCGTCTGGATGGGGAGCTGAGGGTGCTGGACGGTGTGGCCACACTGCTGCTGGGGCTGGGAGGGATGATGGGCTAAAAAACAGTGGTATAGTACAGTGGTACACTTTTCCAACATCCTTTAGGAAATCTGTTCAAATATACTTTTGTGATTTGAATCAGGCCCTTTTCAAAAGTGTACTTTACTGATTCCAAATTACAATGTAATCCATTAAATTACATATTTTAGGTAACAAAATAAGGGGCTTTGATTATTTTAAATTACTTTTGACCTATCTCGTTTATCACATTAATTTAAAAAAGGCAATCTTTTACCACACTGTTTAAAAAAAAAAGAGATTTCCCCCCCCCCTATTCATTGTGGTTAACAAGATGAAATACATTAAACATGGGGTTTGTAAAAGAACTGCAGGGATTGTACGTTTAATGACAAGCTAATAATTAATGAAATAATAAAAACATATATAATTCAAATGAATCATCTTAAAATAACATCCACCAAAATAAAATAATAAAAAAGGAAACATTTTATTTATATATATATATATATATATATATATATATATTTAAACATAAACATTTTATTTGTTTACCTGTGTAACATATGACCGTTAGCCAATGTCAAATATAATATTTTATTATTAAAATATTTATTTTAACATCTCAGAGGTACTTAAAGTAAATATATTAGGGGAAAGAGTCTACATTACATAAATAAGAAATAAGAAATAATTTGAGCAATTTAAAGTATTTGAAAGACAGAAGCCTTCCAGAGACATGGCAACACATAGTCAAATAACCCAAGTGATAATTCCTCTTTTTTAAAAGAGGAATTATGGAGAACCATTAAATTATGAAAATGTAATCATGTAATCAATAAATAAGTAACTATTCTGATTACCAGTAAAATGTAATTTAATCTAATTACAAGTACTTCATATTTGGAATCTCATTACATAACCCAGATTACATGTATTCAATGGCAAAATCTCAAGGGCAGAATAATCTGATTGTGTGTCTGTGGAAGAAGACATGCAAAAAAAAAAATAAAAAAATAAAAAAAACAGCATCACAGAGGTTTTCCATCATGATGATTCTGTTTCCTCTTGCTTTCATGTATTCAAGACACAAAACACTCTGAAACGGCTTTGGTTCTGAGTAAATAAAATGCCTTCTCAGTGTCTTCTACTTTGCTGTTGTCATGACAATCAGCGTATCTTGTTCGCTGTCAGCTGTGCAATCGAAACGGCAAAGAGGAAATAAATATGTGCAATTTATATACTGCACAGTCAAGCGTCTAAAATGACATTCCACATTTCCCTTTCAGGGCCGCAGTAAAGCTTCCTGATGTGCCAGGGCTTCGGCCGAGCAGGAGAGGAGATTGAGGAAGGAGGGATAAGCACCAGATTAGAGGTAAAAAGATGAAAGAGAAAAAAAGGGAGGTTGGTGGGTGGGTGGGGGAAGAGTGGAGCGAAGATTTGCCATGCAATCTAGTTGGTCGAAGCCCTAAGGGAGGGGAAGAGTGCTCTTAATGCTGCTTAAAAAAGAACAGGCACAGATTGGGGAACTACGCCATGGCATATCATCAATTCACACACGCCACTTAATCCTCAGACCGCACGCGTTCCATCAGTACCTGCAGGGCCAGGGGCTTCCATCTCATGTTCTTGAGTAAGGCTGGGGCCGACGTGAGAGTGCTCTGAGGTCGTTTCTTCAGCGTGAGGGTCACACCCGCAGGATTGCTACGTAAAGAGTTCACCAGGTTCTTCAGCTGCCAGCCCACCTACACAAGTCAAACACAAGTGTTCACCTCATTACACCATCAGAAAAGTATTCAAAACATTGTGTTGTCTTGTTAACTTCACGTTCATGTCATATACTCTATTTTTTTTAACATGCTCAACAAGGCTGCATTTATTTTGTGAAAAGTACAGTGAAAAACGTATTAAAAATGTATTGACATGTATTTTAAAAGTTTTTTTCTCTTTATCTCAAAACATTTCAAACAAAGCATGCTTGCTTCCCCCCTCTTTTTCCCCCATTGACCATATTTTCAATCTGTAGAGAATATAACTTAAAGGGGTAGTTCACCCAAAAATAGTATTTTTTCAGTAATTACTTATCATATTGTTTCAAACCCGTAAAATCTTTGTTCCTCTCCGGAACACAAATTAAGGTATTTCTGATGAAATCCGAGCTTTCTGACCCAGCATAGACAGCAACTCAACTCACATGGTCAAGGCCCAGAAAGGTAGTAAGGACATTGTTAAATAGACCATGTGACATCAGTGGTTCAACTGTAATGTTATGAATTTCATGACACATGGACTATTTTTAACAATGTCCTTACTACCCCTCTGGACCTTGAACTATGCAGGGTCAGAAAGCTACAGTAGTTGACTATCAAGTGACTGCAATTTTACATATTTGATATCAAGCCATGTCATCAGTTATAGGGTGAAATTATTGTGTGCAGTAGATACTCACCACTGTCTGATGATTGACCTGTATGACCTCATCACCAGCATGGATTTTCTTACAGCGGTCAGCTAGCGACTGAGAGAAGGAGAAAGTTATTGGATTACACGTGGCAAAACACAAAACTGTTTCTAGGATTACATGTTCTTTCTTCAGCTAAACTGTTCATGCATGTCACATTGAGATTATACTGAAAGAATAAAAATGACCACTCACTCCCTCTGTAGTGCCAGTGATAACATGTAGGCCATCATAGGTTGATTTGATGTACATGCCCTAGAGCAAGGAGAAAGACACTTTAGAGCCATTGCCTGAAAATATCGGACACACTGGGAAACACTAAAAAAGAAGCTTGCTGACATGACATGGAAGCACAAATCCTCTCTGACACACAGTCTCATAAAGCAGAGACATAGAGCAGAGAACGAGAGAGGGTGTGTGTGAATGTTTATTTTTATCTTTATTCAGGCTTATGTTACTGCCTGAAACTACCAGAATACCATCATAAATTACAGATGGGGTGAATCTGTCTAGATATCCATCCATCCATCCGTCTATCCATCCATTCATCCATCCATCATCCATCCGTCTATCTATCTATCCATCCATCCATCCATCTATCCATCCATCCATCATCCATCCGTCTATCCATCCATCCGTCTATCCATCCATCTGTCTATCCATCCATCCATCCATCCATCCATCTGCCTGTCAATTAATCCATCCATCCATCCGTCTATCCAACCATTTGTCTATCCATCCATCCATCTGCCTGTCAATTAATCCATCCATCCATCATCCATCCGTCTATCCATCCATCCATCTGCCTGTCAATTAATCCATCCATCCATCCATCCATCTGCCTGTCTATTAATCCATCCATCCATCATCCATCCATCTGCCTGTCTATTAATCCATCCATTATCCATCCATCTGTCTATCTATCCATCCATCTGCCTGTCAATTAATCCATCCATTCATCCATCCGTCTATCCATCCATCCATTTGCCTGTCTATTAATTCATCCATCCATCCATATATCCATCCATTCATCTGCCTGTCTATTAATCCATCCATCATCCATCCATCCATCCATCCATCCATCTGCCTGTCAATTAATCCATCCATTTGCCTGTCTATTAATTCATCCATCCATCTATCCATCCATTCATCTGCCTGTCTATTAATCCATCCATCATCCATCCATCTGCCTGTCAATTAATCCATCCATCCATCTGCCTGTCTATTAACCTCTTACACTCTGCGGCCGTTTTGGGGAATTCCCCCTGCATTTTGCCTACCAAATTAAAAAGCTTCCCAT
>JAUMHG010000024.1:3433403-3449376 GCA_032359395.1 Enteromius anoplus
CACAGTTCGTTTTGTTCAGCGTCACGTTTCGGGGTGTGGAAATGTCCCCACAACAACAGAACGGCGTGCAACAAGTCCGTCAGATAGAAATCCCGATGAGACGCTTGTCCAGTCCTGTCTGACAACTGAACTGAATTGTTTTGGATGAGTAAGGATAATTTTTCTTAAACCCTCCTGAACAACATGTGCTGATGTGGCTGATGGGGCTGTTTGACTAGATTTTAAAGGTTGTTCTGACCCTGAGACTCAACTATTTTCTGCAATTCTGCAGCTGTGATCCTTGAAGAGTCTTTAGCCGCTCAAGCTCTACTCCTCGCCGTGCATTAGGATGATATAGACACACATCCTATTCACACATGTTGATTGGAAATTCGTAATTATTTTGCTGGTGGTGGAAATAGTAACTTTCACTGCTCTAGCTCTTTTCTTAAAGCCACTTCACTAATTGGTGAAGCTCAATTATCTTTTGCAGCATATAAGAAACATATTCTTTGGTTTTTCGCATTGTGTTGATGATTAAGGGGACTTGGGCTTTGTTTTCCCTCCTATATATATTTCTGTAAAACAAGAAGCCAGGGCTGGATATCTTCATGTTCATAATCACCCTGGAGTGCTCAAAATTGTCAAGATAAATTCAGAGATATTTTATTCATAAAAAATTCTTGGGGTGCCAATAATTGTGGCCATGAAGTATTACACAAAAAAAAAAAAAAGATTTTCTCCCCATTTCAATTGTTTTACTTCAATGATAGGTTAGCAACAAAAGATCAAAAGAATAAATAATGCAGATTTATTTTCACAGCCACAAGCTCAGATTTACCAAGGGTGCCAATATTAGTGGAGTGCACTGTATGTATATAAAGCAATTTATTACTCTGATGACAAAGCTGAACTTTTAATGGCCATGAAGTTGCTGCTTCATGATTTTGTGGAAACTGTTAAAACAGTGTTCATTTGAAATAGAAAACGTTTGTAACCTTACAAATCCATCTGTCATGAAACTCTAGAAGTCACAGTTCAATAGGTCTAACTCAATCTGACAAAATGACATAATTACATGACACAGCCAGCAGGTTATTTTTGTATCAGCAGCCAATGAGCTTTCTGCTCAACATTTAAATACTTGGCTAGTGCTTGCCATAGCAGCTGCAGTGTGCTTCAGAAACCCTCTACCTTCCCCGGTTCCACCTGTATAGATCTACTACAGGGTAATCTGTGTATGTGATATGTGCAGTAGCAGTATGTCTTACATGCTCACAAACAGCATGTTGTGAATGTATTGGCAGTAGTATATAGTTACATAAATGCCTTCAGAAATGCCTTTTTACTGTGAATTTTTGGAAACCACAGCTTCCAGTTTTTTTTCAAACAATAATTTTAATGATGTTATGTATGCAGGGCTGTAGACTTAGACAGAAGTCAAAAACATTTGTTCTGAAGAAATGAACTTTCATTAATACAGCATATAATTCTGAGACACTAACAAGCAAAATTATTGCAGTCCTAGTCACCATATTTGTGCCATTGTGTGTGGCTCAGAGAGGCTACGTGGGCAGCATACAGTCATGCACACTGATCATAGGTTTAATGTACTGCATGCTGCACATGCTGTGTTAGCTTAATAAATTCTGCTAAAGCATAGTTACATTTTAAAGGGTTAGTTCACTCAAAAAATCTGAAACTTCTGTCATTAATTACTGACCTTTATGTTGTTCCAAACCCGTAAGATCTTCGACCCGTAAAATCTTGGGAACACAAATGCAATGATATTCTCTAAACTGGAGGAAGACGTAAGTCGCGAAAAAAGAATCGTTCAGTGAATTTTTATTATTGTTGTCTTTGCGCAAAAAGAAAGTATTGTCGTAGCATTGCAAAAGTGACGTGATCCACTGATGTCACAATGTTTCTGGATCTGGATCATTGCCAGTTGTGTTGCTGTCTATGGAGGGACACGTGAGTCGCTAATATCATCAAAAATATCTTCATTTGAGTTCTGAAGATGAACTAAAATCTTCTGGGTTTGGAACGACACAAGGGTGAGTAATCAATGACAGAATTTTCATTTTGGGTTAGGGGGAACGAAACCTTTAAAATGTAAACGTTTTATCACCATTTATTAATCCTAATGCACTTCCAAATCTTTCGTAAAACACAAAAAGAGAACATTGGTAGAATGTTCACACTGCTCGTTTGCATACAATGAAAGCAAATGGTGACAAATTGCAACTAAGCTCCAAAAAAAGACCAAAAAGTAGGATTGGGGTAAAAATATAGATTTTATGTGATATATGTTTTAAACCTCATGAACAGAAGTTGTTAGGACAGCCACCGCTTTAATGTTTAGATAAAAAAACCAAAAACTGTAAAAATAAATTAAAAATTTACGTGTCGTGGTTGTGGTAAGGAATACCGACAAAGGATATAACGAAAAGGAGCTTTTAATCTCCAGAAAGGCTTCAACACACGCATAACATTCAATGACAACATTAACATTAATCACGAACAAAGGGAAAACTAAACAGACATGGTATATATACACGCAGACATAATGATCAGAACAGAAAACAGCTGGGGAACACAGAGGGAGACTAATTAACTATTAATCACATTAATGACAGGAACTACCAAATAAGGAAAACGAGGAAGACACAAAACAAAAACAAAACTAAACAGACAGAATACGTGACATCTGCAGTCCATCCCCTTTTTTTGATTGAATTATCCTAAATCAATATTTGATCAATATTTTTTGGAACACTTTTTTGGAACAACATGAGGGATTTATATTTTTGGGGGGACTATCCCTTTAACTGCAATACTGTGACTCTCTTTCTTTCTCACAAAATTGCATTAATAACTGCATTAGTCCTCAGATCATTATTTTCTATAATTTAATGACCTGTCGTCAATTATTCCTTATATAAACAAAGACCATAATAACATTGATAGGTTTTTATAGTAAACGTAACTGTAATCTAATTACTTTTATCCTCATTACATAACCATGTATTCATTACTTCACAACCCTGCCTAAATATCACAAATGTGACCGCATTTGAGGAAAAAAGTGACACGTATTGCACCTGATATACATTTAATTTAAGGATGTTCATTGTAACCGTTTAACTGTTAACCGACCGATATGAATTTTGACCAATTAATACAGTCAATCAGTTAAACGGTTTAAAAACTATTTTTATTTATAGGTTAAAAGGTTTGCTGCATTATTAAAATATGCCACTCATAGCCTATATAAAAATGTTTTTTAAAACAAATGTATATAGCATTTTATTGGCTACTTTCACCCAGCAGCAGAATACAGCTGTCAGAGCTGTAGGCAGGCTGCTTGAGTCCTAATACAGGGAGTGACAACAACATTCTGTAACGGAACTCACCTGTAAACTTTCAGAACTTGCAGCATCATTTTCGGAACACACGCACTGTGTGAACGGAACAGAACTGGACAACTAGTGTCTGTCACGTCATACTGTACACTGCTAAAGATAACTATATTTTTTGCGCATGTGCAATAAATCCGCAGATATTACTATTTTTAATGGGTCACAGGCGCTTATCATTTAAAATTGAAATCAATTGTAATTTTTTTTTAAATTTTGTCGGCTAACGGTAAATAAGCATTGGTTGTCGGTTACAAGAAATAACCGAAATGAACATGCCTAATTTAAATGAATCGATTCTGAATTCTTAAGATTGGAACTTAACTGAATCGTAAACAGAACTGAATTAGACTGAATTAGATTGAAATCGAACCATGGAATTTATGTAAACACCCGGCCTTACAAAAAGCACAAAAAACGTGTTATATGAATCAAACAATTAAATCAAATGATGACAGAATTGTCATTTTTCAGTAAACTCTCTGTTTTGTTGTGCAAGGATTAAGTATTTGTGTTTTCTAAAAACATTGAGCGCATTGTTGCACGCTGCTGATCAGAAGGCTCTAATGATCACACGAATACAAACAGACACCGATTCAGCCCACAGGGGCTTTAACACAGCCTTACACTGATACACACGCACATAAACACGTTATCTTCTGCTCCTAAGTGTGTCTCAGCAGCTGATACAGCAGCTTGCGGGGTTTCTTTCTGCACATAACAGACAGATGCCAATAAAATTCTCCAGCTTTTCAGAAGCAAAGCATTGGCCACGTCAAGAAAGCGTCTGAAGCTTTTTAAAGTCCTGTGTGACCTCAGGAGAGGTTAACTTACAGAGCGACGTTGTGTACTTGCGAGCATCCTTTTAGTGTGCAAACAGCATAAGAAAGCCTCTCTGGCATCCTCTTAGGGAGTAACACCGCCTCGCTATAATTCTTTATGATTCCAACACTGCCTTTTCATCCTGCATCTCGCTTATCCTTAGATTTGCACAAATATATGGATGTTTGTACTTTAAACAGTTTTTTTAGCTCTAGATACTGCATGTATAAGCTGTGATCTATTGTGCATCAGCCATATTCCTGCGAATGAGCAAAATAAATAAGTGAATAGCACATGAAGCCATCACCTTATTTAACCACTCGAATACATCACACACCATCTGACACAAACAAAACTCAAGCCAAGACATCCAAGCAACAAGATAACACGTGCAGGCATACAAGTGCACATTGTTGTTCGTTTACCGCTGAAAAACACACCTGCAGTCATATTCTCGCACAAGTGTACACATTCAGGACAGAATTCCTATCTTGTGAATCAGGGAGGAATGAGATGGAGATGCTCATCTACCTTTTTCGAAAACATAATTACTTAAAGGCAAAACATTCAGCCAAGTGGAACATTTTCCTCATTTGAATTACAAATGACTGTCTTCCTCTCTTTTCTCACTTCATCTAGAACTCCAGAGCTAAATCAACCAACCAATTACACCCCAAATGATTTTTTTCTCAAAGGGCTTCACCTTATCTAACGCCAAATGTATTTAGTGCTGTGATAGACCTACCTGTTTCACAATGAGGCCGTTTTCTAATCACATCCTCTTGAAGAAAATCAAAGGACACTATAACTGTGTTGTATAAACAAATTCTAGTAAAGGGATCATTTGCTTTTCATGCCCCTGTAATATTTTTCATATAACAGAAAATGAGACATAAAATAAAATAAATATGAATGCTATGTTGACATATTTATCTGTTTAAGCTGGCTTTTTTTTTTTTTTTTTGGCAAAAGGGCTGCATTATGGATTAGACCTTTTGGCATTTAATTAAATATAAAAGCTTCTCTGTAAAATAAGTTATTAAAAAAAAATATATATATACATATATATAATATAAAATACATACAATAAAAAGCTAAATGGTAATAATCATGGAAATATTTGTAATTTTGACCATAAAATACATTATACACTAAAAACAAATTGGGGTAGATTTCTTTTAACTCAGAAATTACAAGTAAACAGTGACACACGTAAATAGTAACAGAAAAAATTATTAACATTTTTTACCATTTATGCACATGGGTGTTTATGTTACAGTGCATGTCTCTTGCATTATTATAGTGGTGTGTCATTTGTGCGTGTGAACAACATTGTGTTCAGTAGCCAGTCTTCAGGAAAAGACCATTTTCATGAACTTTAAGTGACCATGGAGGGGCCATTGAGTCTTTGACTGCCAGAGGGGTCCCAGCTGATCACTCAGCCTCCACGTGACCCGTCACTTTACATTCTGTATGATGAGATGACGTGGCCATTCAAGCAACTTCATTCATTAATATCATTTTAAAAGAAATCTAAGCCGTTTCTTTCACGTGCACTGCCGATATCAACATCTGTTAATAATAGCCATTGCTATAAGCTCAGTGCATGCCATACTACATCTTAATGGCTTGACAGCTTGAATGCGCGCACCGTCGCGCCTTGATACACAGTCCTGCACGCACTTAAAGCTTGGACGAGCATGGAACATTTGCATTTTTATAAACGCAAACAATGTTCACATGCAATCCTAATTGGACATAGAGCATTCGTCTCCATTGTTACAGCGAAATACATACGAATGTAAAAGGAATACCTTTCATCCAGTCGACCACCTGGTTTGTTGACCACCTGCTCACAGGTTCCATGACCAGAGCCATTGTGGAAGTTTTTGCAGACGCTGCCAAACAAAGGTGCGAAAGAAGCTCTTCAGCACACTCCAGATCCACTCAGGCAGATTTCTGCCCGTTTTTCGCCCGCTGCATGTTTATCCTGCAAATTCTGCTCTGGTTCTTGCAAACGAAGCGTTGGTGGTCTTTCAAGTTCAAAGCATTGCTCTGCATTGCTTCGCAGTGGTCTTTGTTAGAGAGCTGTCAGAATAGCGTTAAATGTCTCTTTCCCTCGCGCGAGGCTTTATCCTCCTTTCTATCATTTTCGCTCACGTTGCGATGTCTTTAATATCTCAATTCCTCATCCCGTATATCGAGCAGTAGGAGACAGACAACGGTGAATTCACGCAGCTGTGTGCCTCGTCTCAAGCTGTTACCAGTAAACAGTAGTCTACACGCGCGCCCCTCGCGCACACTCGTATGACTCGCGCCTCGTCCATTCTTGCCAGTCGTTGGCTCTGGCAAATGAGCCGTCATGAGGGCCAAGCAGCGGAAACATCTCCATAATTGAGCTGTGTGCAAACCAGAGTATTAAATACACCCTTGGAGATAGCAGTGGGACTGGAACGCGCTATTATTTTATTGCGTTTTAGAGTCAAGTGAGTCACTTGGAAGATGGATGAAGATTTTTTTTAATTTTTTTTTTTATGGTCAATCATTACTTCTAACTCACAGTCATAGGAAAAAAATTCTTTCTTCTGTTG
Organism: Enteromius anoplus; assembly: GCA_032359395.1. NCBI lineage: Eukaryota > Metazoa > Chordata > Actinopteri > Cypriniformes > Cyprinidae > Enteromius > Enteromius anoplus. The sequence continues at coordinate 3,440,215 of JAUMHG010000024.1, forward strand.
AACACAAAAGGAGTTTCTGAGCAGAATAACAGTCTCAGTCTCTTAAATGAGATGCAAGTGAATGGTGACTGATACTGTCGTTCCCTAACCCCTCTTTTTGCATCTCGGAAGAAAAACAAATGGGTCTGATACAACATGAGGGTGACATAATTTTTTTTTTTGGTGAACTTTTTCTTTAACCCATCATGCATCTAAATATTGCTTCATTTTGATGTAGTTTTAGATATGCATTCCATTAAATGCATGAATAAAGTCATTATTTAATGGCATTTCCATAAAAACTATTTTAGAAGGTGCTTAAAATGCCTGCTGTAATCAAAACTGTCACTTAAACCAAATTAGTATTAATATTTGAGTAATTTTCTGAAGATATGCATTCAATTTTATAAAATCTTTCTTACTGGCGATTTCCATTTTTAAGAAGGTGTTTTAAATGCCTGCTGTCCTCAAAACTGAAGTGACCTATAGTCAGGGCTTTGTGAATGATCATTCAAGGGGAAACATGCAATGCCTTCGGCTGACTTTCATGCCACTAGCCTGTCCCAATTAAGCCTCTTTCTTTAAAGGAACACAGTGCTCAACAAAGAAAAATCCCTGTGATGTGAAGACAAGTCAGCTTAACCATTCATAATTAAAAATGAGAATTCTTTCATTACTTACCACTCACTTTTTGGGTGGAGAGTGCCATTAATTCTTTATGAATGTATGTTTACATCACAGCATTAGATTACAATTAGATTCCAAACAGATCTGAAATGTGATAATATTGGAAAAATACCAGTATTGTATACCACTAATCTAACTAAACAGACCAACTAAATTCATACACATCAATCTAAGGCATAAAATATATTATTACCTAAACATCTAAACAGAGATGTATTTCACAGAGTGCTTTATGTTGATTTACATCTCATGGGAACATAAGGGGAGTGTGCATTGCTGACAGATGTTGAGATTCCTTACACCCTGCAGGGGTATTGAGAAGAGGCTTTTAAGGGACAAGGGAAGGAGAAGGGATCAAGGTTCAAGAGCTGCTCCATTAAGACTTAGACTTACCATCTGCAGCTAGAGAGTTCAGGGCTTAAACAACTACAACAAATCTACAGCATATGAGATCAGGGCCATTCACAGTGGGACTTCAGGCCTTTTAATCATAGAAGCAACACAATCTCAAAATAGGATCCTTCACCACAGGGGTGTCAATAGGGTATAAATCAAGGGTCTTTTTTCAGTGCATAAAAAGAGAGAGCTACCTATTTAATATAAAAAAAATATTTTGTAGCTTCTCATTTTTGTTTGGCTATTGCTGAGATCCTGCTGAAGGCCTCTGGTAGTAGCAAAATATTTAAACATGTGTCAAGCAAAATAGAAAGTGAAACATAAAAAAAAATAAAAAAGGAAAAATACAATATACAATCCAGAAAAATACACGTAATGTCCCTTATAGTGGGAAACAGATTACTAGTCTGTCTCTACTACCAAGTATAAAATCTACGTCATAAAAATATCCTTACTGCTGTCTCTTTAAGAAGACAGGGAAGTACATACACACAACTTCAAACCGAAAGTGATCCTCATCAGGTACTGCGGATGCGCTTTTGCTACGCTGTTTCACTGTTAAACATTAGCATATGTGGGCTTGCATCGGCTTTTGGGACAGGTATCATAAAGGAATCACTAATCATAAAAGTAATTGATGCTAAACAACTAACTCAAAGTTACCCAACCGTTTGTTCCGTATTCCGCAATTTATGTGAAGCCAGGCGTGAATCGAGAGGACTGCGGAGTCAGGAGTCATTGCTACAGAAATAAAGGTGAACTTATTAGACAACCTCTACAGCTACACTTCAGTCTGTCTCTGAAGCTCCTTTAATGGTTTACTGTAGATGCAAACGCACGTGACTACATGTAAGGTCTTCTAAACAGAGTTCCAATGGCTTCTTGTAATCTATCAAATATTGGCTTTTCTCTACAATATAACTATTTCTTCCATGTTCCTAGTATTCTGGTGTAATGTTTTTTTTTAACATTGTAACCCTTGTGCTAATGTTTGCATGTTCATGAGTCCAACAACACTGACTGGACCAGTAGAACTTGTTCTAGTAACTACTTCTGCAACTACTTCCAATCGCTAAAAATAAACCAGTATCAGAGAGCACAAATGCACATGAATATTTACGTTTAGGATTGTCTGCCAGATGCTAAACAACTTACTGTGTCCCTGTTTTACAATGCATATCACTATAACAGCAAATTGCAGTAAAATGCATGAAACCAATGTATATAAAGGGTTAAAACCTATTCTATGTTTTTGGGTTTAGCTTGACGCAATACTGCAGTCCTTCCACAGGAACAGACTTGTATGCTCACATTAAAGGCGTATGAATTTTGCAATATATATGTGCCTCTTTCACTAGGGTAACAACACCTAGCTGTTTCGGACAAGCGGGTGAAACGCTGCAAATCCGAGATGGATGACGACGCAGTAGACATGGCGTCAGACAACAGTCTGCCATTAGGAATTGGGGCTTCCGCTTTCGGGAGTGAAAACGGGGATGAAGAGGACGACGTGATTCCCCAGAGGACGCTTCCATTCAGCATTGGATACTCCGGTTTTGTGGGGTAATGTGGTTTTCGGTAATCTTATATTGGTGTTAGGTACAAGTCATGTTTACGAACGTGTCACACGCATGCCTGTTGTGTAAGTGCGACGCCTGCTGATAAGACCGGGAACACGCCGTAGTCGATGTTATTACTACTGTACTCACCTCATTTTTATTTTTCTATCACTTATAACGACTGTTCTCACCAGACAATACGTGGAAAGAGCAGAATCCCCTGCAAACAGTTATGCTTCCATGCAGAGTGACAGCTGGTCAGAAACAAGAGAAGAGCATGAACCCAGTTGCACTCAGTGAGTTTACTTCATCTTCATTTCGCCCTCAAAACAATATTTTTTAGAATATAAGACATATGCTCTGGAACAGCTTTTATGTATTGCGTTTTGTATTTGCAGGATCAGTGTGTTGTTCATACAGGAGTGTTTTAAAGACATGATTTAAGTTTTTATTAGTAGCATAATATAAGAGTGAAAATTATATTTATTTGAAAGTTTGAAAAGGACTTTGCTCTCTGTGTGCTTGTGATTAAAGTTGTCATTCTTGTAAGTCAACTTTTGGCTTCTACAGGGTTCAGTTGTCCAGACGGGACTCATCTGCTTCTAGCAGTGAAGAGTTTAATAGTGATGATGATGATGAGAACGTCGAAATGAAGGGCAGTGCTGAAGAAAGGTGAGAGGTCATAAATAATACTGTAGTATTAATTATTGTTGACCACCCTTTATTGCGCAGATGGTACTTATTGTTAAAAAATTGATTGATTTGAATCCTGACCTACATTATGTTAATATATTCACCCGTATTTAATGTATTCACATAATTAGTCACTGTAGGTTACATTTTTGTTATAATTGTACAGAATCATACATAATATATACTTTTTGGAGTATATTCTTTAAGAATATTAAATAAATCAGCATATTATAATGATTTATGAAATAATTGCTGCTGAAAATTAATCTTTGCCAGTTTGCCATCACAGTAATAAATAAAAATTTAAAAAATCGATAAATTGACATTACAAATTGTAATAGCGTTTCACAATATTATTGTTTTTACTGTAGTTTTGATATCAAATATTAAAATAAATAATTAAATAAATCTTACTGACCCCAATATTTAGAACAGTACTGTAGTTTTTAATTTATTTTCATCGAAATATATTTAAAAAAAAGTTTTCTTTAAATTAAGCACACGGAAGAAAAGCAAGAAGGAAGGTGGTGTGAAACAACATGCTCCTGCTCCTGTAAAGCCAGAGCTGGTAGTAGATCCAAATGAGAAAAGGCACCCAGCAATGACGGTGGATTTTGCTTTTAAGGTGAAGCCTACAACCATTGGTCACTCATTCAAAGCAATCGCAATATTTCCATTAAGTCCCTTTCTCTCACATTCTTGCTCTATCATAGGCCCTCACAAGCTGCTTAAAGAAACTTACAGTGGACGAATTAAAGTACTTCAAAAAACAGCTGTGGGAACGATATCCAGAGCGCTTCCGTGATCCGCTGGATGGACTTGATATTGTGGATCTGGTGGATAAGATGCTAGAGCTCTGCGATATTGAGATTTCTCTGAAGATCATGCTGGCGCTCTTTAATATTATGAAATTTAAAAAGCTGGCAGAATATCTGCAAGGACTATGCAAAAGAAGTAAGTTATCATTTCTTCCTGACCAAAACGTTACAGCGCTTTTGAAAAAGTTGCCTTAAAAGTCTCTCTTTATGATGTTCCACAGACGAAGTGCGCTACGAGCTGAAATTGACTCTGAAGAGGAAATACGAGATGGTTTATGAGGGTTTTAGTCAGCAAGGACAACCAGTCCCCTTTGAGTCTGTCTATACAGAGCTTTACATTTCAGATGGCGTGAATGCATCAATCAACAGTGAGCATGAGTTCAGATCAACGATAGAAGAGCTCGCAGAGCAAAGTGGCAAAGTCAAGAGGGCGCCATTATCCGGAAATGACTTTTTTTCCCAGCAGAACCCCAGGGCAAGGCAAGCAAGGTCGGTGTTAGCCAAGGGTGTCCCAGGATGTGGCAAATCATTTGCAGTGCAGCGCTTCATCCTTGACTGGGTGGACGGAAAAGTCCACCAAGACGTTTTCTTTCTTATTCCTCTGCAGTTTAAGGAGCTGAATAAGATGCTGGAAGGAGAGTATACTCTCATCAGTCTGGTCAGTACCCTCTATCCAGAGATGAAGGAAATAGATGATCTCGAATTCGAAGGCTGCCCGGTGATGTTCATTTGCGACGGTCTAGATGACACCCAAATCTCCTTTAATTTCCGGAGAACAGTGTATTGGTGTGATGCGACCAGGCCTGCGACTGTGCAAGTGTTGATGACCAACCTCATCAGGGGGAACCTGCTCTATAATGCCTACGTGTGGCTCATTACTAGGGCAGGATCTCTGGATGTGATCCCACCAGAACACGTCCACCAGCTTCTGGAGGTCCGTGGCTTCAACGATGATCAGAAAGAGGCCTATTTCAGAAAGAACATCTCAGATCGAGACCTTGCTGAGAAGGTGATTGCTCACATCAAGTCTTCCAAGACGCTGTTTATTATGTGCCACTCTCCGCTGTTCTGCTGGGTGGCATCTAAAGTGCTGCAGGGGCAGTTCCAGACTTCCCAATCCCCACAGCTGCCCAGAACTCTTACTAATCTGTACACAATTATGCTTCACGGTCATACTCTAATGTCAGTCGAGAAACTGAAGAACGACCCCACCCAAGACACCAAGGATCTTACTTCTGATCAGCTGCTTGTCAAGCTCGCAAAGCTGGCCTACATGATGCTTGAGAAGAATGAGTTTCATATAGAGAAAGAGCACTGGGAGGAAGTTGGATTGCCGGATTCGTACCCTGCCATGGCCTGCAGCGGTCTCTGCACAGAGTATTACAGAGAGAAGTACATGATTTATACAGAAAAGGTGAGCTGCTTTGCTCAACCGACCATTCAGGAATACCTTGCTGCTCTTCATGTTTTCTATTGTTTCAAGAAACATGGGAAGAACATCCTGAGCAAGCTGAGCAAAGTCTTAAAAGTTTCCTTGGTAGAGGTACTCAGGAGTGCGGTTGACAAAGCGTTGAGCTCCAAGAATAGCAACTATGATCTCTTTCTCCGCTTTCTCCTGGGTTTTTCTGTGGAGGCCAACCAGGAGCTGCTCAAGAACATCCTGCAGATCTCTACCAGTTCTAGCCAGAATGCACGAGAGGAGACAACTCGGTACATTAACAAGAAAATCAAAGAAGGCCACTATCCGGAAAAAAATGAAAACCTGTCGCGGTGCATTGATGAACTTAACCCACAATAAGACTGGGATGGACTTCTGAGAGCGATGCTGTTGCATTTTCTCGTGCTATAAGAGTGAGGTGGTAGAAAAATGCCTACCATCCAGGTCTTTTAGTGTCATCTAGATGTGCTTTTCCATCATTAACAAACACATGAAAGAAATTGAAACACTAGTGTTCAACTTTTTCTGAACAGCTGTCATTGCATTGATATATCAGCTTTTCTATTCAATACATTTATCAAAATAAAAGGTAGATTACTTGACATATTTATATTCGCTTAACTACATTATAAAAGGAGCATTGCTGTGAAAGTATTTACATTTGAACTGGTAGTATTAAATGGAATCACCAAATCTAAAACACACATGGTCATAAAATAAAGACCTTTTTAAAAATAGCCGTTTTGGTACTTAAGGTTTTTTTTTTACATTTGAAATGTTCCTTTTTAGATCACTACGGCCTGGATTCACAAACAGGGCTTAGCTTGAGTCAGGACTAGGCCTTTGTTAAATTAAGATATTTAAGCAATTTTTACAGAAATGCCTTTAAAAACATTACAGGTGTGCATCTTGACACAGAACTCTGGTCTGGGTATCTCTGTTACTGTTCTCTCTTGGTTTTCTTCCTATCTCTCAGATAGACAATTCTACATTTCTGTTAAGGATTTTCAATCGCCCACTGTCCCCCTGAAGAGAGGTGTTCCCCAGGGATCGGTTCTTGGTCCACTATTATTCACAATTAACATAATCCCTCTTGGTCTTATCAAACAACGTTGTGGTCTTAACTATCACTTTTATGCCGACGACATTCAACTTTATTCTATCTTTACACCCACTCTATCCTCCCAAATTGAAAAAATCTCTGCTTGTGTGAAGGACATTAAACATTGGCTTAACTTAAAGCCCCGTTCACACTAGCAGCGACACACAGCGATAAAGTGACGCAATCCCATTTATTTCAATGGAGAGCTGGTGATATCCGGCGACAAGAGCGACAGCGGCCGTCAGCGACCGTTGGTGACCTGATGTGGGCGTGTCCAGCAACGCAATGACGTAATGATGTAACAAAGCGAGCCAGTAATGAGAACGCCCACTAGCGACCTCGTCGCCAGCCTCTAGTGTGAACGGGGCTTAATTTGGACAAAACCGAGATATGTCAGAGCAAGATATTTTCAGTTGATAAAACTGATTCTTAATTTGGTTTATATTACGTATATTAAAACATGATGTTTTAGTAGTCCTCAGGTCACACCACTCAAATGTTGACACTGTTGCTGATGTTGTCAGGGCACATGTATGTGTAAGGCACCTTTAGCCCTTTGTTTCTGTCATTGATGGACTCACTAAAAAAGGACAGTTCTGCTTGAAAATCTCTGATACTTTTTTGAGGAGTCATCTGGCAAAAGTAGTCCTCCGGGTATTGCCCGAGTCGAACCTGCATAAAAGATTAGAGAGGATTTTTAGAGATTTAAGGTATATGCAAAAACTGGGATAATCCAATCAGTTGAGTAGGAAACACTCACTAAATCTGATGAGGGTTTGCTCAGGAGCCAAAAAACTGATACTAGATAAGCAGAGGTGTTCATATCAGGGAGAGTGTCCAGCAGGGTGTGTTTGTCTGAGCTTCCCTTAGATGTAGGAGGGGGTCTTTTTAAAGAGCCGGGGGCATTGGGAAACCAACTACTATAGTCAAACTAAGTGCAAAAATATGGAAAGCAAAACAGAGTATATGAAACGTGTGATCCTAATTAAATAGAAGTATTTGCATTTGATTTTTAACTTACATGTCCTGCTCTTAGGGGCCGAATGTTGAGCCGAAACTGTAAAGATCACCATGGTCACAAATTTGACAACTTCCTCCACTGTGCTAAAACACTGAGGTATTCCTAAATAAGAAGGAAAAAAACATTTTTAATTAAATAAATAATGACATCACAGCTATCATAACCAAAGCCATGTCTTCTAACTCACCTGTGCTGCTCTGCTCAAGAAACCCGTGAATGAAGATCTCCTTGATCCAGTCCTGCAGTTCAGTGTCCTGTTGCACGTCACTGTCACTTTGGTAATAAAACTCCACCATGCTTCTTACAAAACTACAAATTAATACCAAAACAACAAGGCATCTTATATGTATTGCACACATTAAAAGGTGCAGTATGTAAGATTGACAGCGAGCGGTTGAAATGGGTACAGGAAAAAACCAAGGCATTCAGGCCTGGAACGCACATTTCAGAGTAGAATTACTGGCAATAGAATTATTTTTTAGAAAAATAGCTTAGTAAACAAAAGATTCCTTAACAGCAATACGCTGTGTTTTCTGACAACTATAAGGGGGCAGGATCATACAGATTAAAGGTAGCTACAGTATGCAATATTGCTAGCTAGTGGTTGAAATGGGTACTTAAACTCCAGCCTGCAATCTGCCCGAAATGCACATTTCAGAGTAGAATTATTGGCTATAGCATTATTTTTGAGAGAAACGGCTATGAAAACATAACATGTTTCCTAAATGTCTACAAACATTTTCTTTTTTTTGCCTTTAGAATAGTCCAAAACGTACACAAAGCAACTTTAAAGAAAGTTTCAAGATGCCATGAAAGACACGCAATGAGTGATTTGATGCAGATCTGAGTAATTATTCTATTTTGTTTGTTATTTAAAAATTATTACTCATTTATTAAGTTCCAGAGCTGAAGTCCATCGTCTCTGTAGAAGAAGTTGGGAACAGATTCTAGTCCACGGGCACTGATGTCTTCAGGCAAGCAAAGAGAGCTGTAGGTCAGGTCTGAAAGTGCCTGCTTCATGAGACTGGTCATCCCTTCATCTCCAATACTAGTATTCTAAAGTGAAAATTATTAAAGTTAAATTAATTTAAATAATAAAGATAAATGAAAATAAAAACAATCTTGAATTAATACCTGAGTGACAGCCGAGAAGTCTATTCCGAATAAGGGTGTTTATCTGCAGGGTATAACGTGTGTGTGGCACCAGCAGCTTTGAGGAAAAGAAATACATACAGTGGGTATGGAAAGTATTCAGACTCCCTTAAATGTTCCACTCTTTGTTATATTGCAGCCATTTGCTAAAATCATTTAAGTTCATTTTTTCCCTCATTAATGTACACACAGCACCCCATATTGACAGAAAGCCACAGGAATTGTTGACATTTTTGCATTTTTAAAGGTGCCATAGAATGTAAAACTGAATTTACCTTGGCATGGTTGAATAATAACAGTTCAGTACATGGACATAA
>JAUMHG010000024.1:3449476-3470535 GCA_032359395.1 Enteromius anoplus
GCTGTGTTTGATTATACTGATTGGACTTGATTAGGAAAGCCACACACCTGTCTATATAAGACCTTACAGCTCCCAATACATGTCAGCGCAAATGAGTATCATGAGGTCAAAGGAACTGCCTGAAGAGCTCAGAGGCAGAATTGTGGAAAGGCACAGATCTGGCCAGAGATGAAGTCGGGAGATGGGAGAAAGATGTAGAAAGGAAACATCTCCTTAGTGCAAGACATATAAAAGCCTGCATGGAGTTTGCAAAAAAAAAAAAAAAACACCTGAAAGATTCCAAGATGGTGAGAAATTTGATTCTCTGGTCTGATGAGACAAAGATAGAACTTTCTAGCCTTAATTCAAAAGGGTCTGAAAACTTAGAACCATGTGATATTTCAGTTTTTATTTTTTAATAAATCTGCAAAAATGTCAACAATTCTGTGTTTTTCTGTCAATATGGGGTGCTGTGTATATTAATGAAGAAAAAATGAATGTCATGCATTGATCAGATGTTTACTGATGGACTGGAAACATTTATTTGGCCCAGGTATTAACAGTGACAAACAGTATATTGACACAGATACAGTATCTTAAGTACCTTATGTATAGGGTGAGCTGGTGGGAGGTTTCTCATTAATGACACTGTAAATGTCTCAGCAAGATGTGTGCGCAGATAGAAAGATGCTTGATGCTCAAGACAGTCGGCATTCCTCATATAGAGTTTGGTGAGCTGCCAGTCATTCTTTGAGTCGCTAGGCAGAAAAACTGGATTGTCCTCTGATGCCTGTTGCTGCAGCTAATACAGCAATGAAAAACAGAATGAGAATTAATTAATCAATCATTATCTGTAATTATATAAGGATTTTAATCGTGTATGATGTTACTGACCACGTCAGCCATACGCCAGTATTTTTGTATTGATTTTGTAAACTTTTTAGTGATGTCAAAAAATTTATCGCAATTAAATCACATCCAAAATAAGCATAATATATGAGTTAGACTGTGTATATTTATTATGCATACATAAATTTTAAAAAATGCATGTATATATTTTAGAAAAATAATTTATATATTATATAATTCTAAAAATAATAATATAAATATATGAATTTTATTATGTATTCTAAAAATAATCTATATATATTTTAAATATTTTTTATTTTAAGCGTGAACAATTAATTTTGCTAGAATTATATGTAAAAACAAGAAATAGTCAGTGGGTTGGGAACAATATTTTATACTTAAATAATACTTTATTCAGATGTTATGCAATTTTGCTTCTCAAAAATGTATACCTGAATTGCAATAGGCAGAAGTTTGCCCACTTGGTTTTTGTACAGAAGGCATAGTGGAGCCGCAACAGACTGCTGCTTCCCATTGATAAACTGAGTTGGTAAATCTGCCAGTCTTTTATAGTCACATGAGAAAATGTTTCCTTGCTGTTGAGTTAAACAAAGTTAAACAATTAATTGCTTACATATTCCGAGAGCATGGAGTGTGCAAAAGTGCAAATTTGACATTGTTTTACCTTAATCTCCTGAGTAAGTGAAGTCCCATTCTCTAGAAAAGGCTGCACCATACTATCAGTAACAGCAAAGTTCAGAGGAAGCTCAGTGCATCGACGGAACATCATCGGATTGCAGCCATTTAGGAGCTGATATCCAAAAAAATCATCATCCATCCAGTGCAGCTGCACATACTCTATCATAAAAGGATTGCAATAACTAAACCACCAAAATATATCAGTTTTACTTCCCTCAACATCAAACACATCTTCTAATGTCAACACATCTGTGAAGCAGATGACCTTAGCAGCTCTTACCAGAGACAGCAGTTCTGGACGACCAAAAGGCACTCTTCATATCTTCCATTTGAACCCACTGATCAGGCTTTTTCACCAGTTTCTTCATTTTGATCTCACCAAGCCTGGAAGATAAATTCATCATTGGTGTAAAGGAATCATCAGACAGGTTTACTAACACTTATGCTAATATTTGTTTGTAAGACTCACGCAGAGGAGCAGTTGAAAGCTGAGTCCATGTCTTTAGTGAAAGAGAAGCGGATCACTGAGGGAAGAGACAGGGGCTCCTGAAAACATGCGTGCTGGGGAAGACCTGTTTTAAACTCACTCCACCTTGAGGAAGAAGAAGGTACACAAATCTATACAGTACACTAAACCAATGAAGAAGTCACAAAGTGATTGCAAAGACATCTTAGTGGTGCAAAACTTACTGGTAAACTTGTTTGTTAAGCTTCAGCTCATTTGTTCTGTGCTCATTCAATTGTAAATATTTTTCTTCATAGATTTTTGTAGCTGTCAGAAAAAAACAGTTGTAAGAAAATCCCATCACAATCATACGATGAAAAAATCTTTTTTTAATATTTTTTTTTCAGTTTTAATGTTTTGTAATAATAAATAGTAATTATTCATTTGATATTTCCTCTGATTTTTTTTTTTTTTTTTTTTACAGCTGTTTCTTCAGTGTCACATTTTCCATCAGAAACCATTCTGCAGATATTTGATGTGCTGCTTAAGTAACATTTCTAATTATAAAAAAAAACAATTGTCTTGCTTAATATTTTTATGATAAACATGAGTTAAAAAAATAATGCAATAACAGTATAAAAACCTTTGGCCTCTCGCAGCTCAATCACTTCTCCCGCTGCCATCCAGCGATAGCACGGAAAACAAATCACATCTTTCTGAGGTGTTCTTACATTTACCAGAGAGCAGAACCAGTCATTCTCTGGCAAGAACATGAAATGATCTTTCTCGAGTCTGATGAGCAGCAGGTTGGCGAGCGTGAACCTGGTAATAACTTTGTACTTCACCCTCTAGGAAAAAAGAAATAAAATACTACAGTTAGAGAAACTTGTGGCTTCTTTCAGTCAGAACTTTCTGAGCACATTTGAATTCATAATAAAATGTCACAAAAATATCTAACCATCCCAGTCTTAAAATCTCTTCCATAGCTGTCAAGCTTGGTCCGCTCACTCACTCCTTGTGTGCCAATCAAAGTAATGAATATATTGTCAAATGTGCCTGCATGGGTCATGGAGCCTGTGGTCACCTCTACGTCATATATGGCCTCCATGGCTCTGAAAATGAACACAGAGGTTGTTTTCTGGTAGATATATCTAAATGTCTAGTTTTAGCACTAAGTAGAATTCAACAAAATATACTGAAAAGACTTGATTTGAGGGAAAAAATGTCTCAGTGATTTTGCCCCATAAAAAAGTTACCAAAATATATTTAGTGTGTCTCAGAATAAAGTCACACAGGTTTGGAACAATACAATTATCATTTTGGGTGAAACCGCTCCTTTAACAATAAAAAATACTTTTTTTTTTTACAACGTGTTCTGTAGGACTGCACTTTTTTCCGCATTAGCTTATTTTACACCGGAAACGAGCGCCGCGTCAAAAACAAATAACCAACAGGGAACCATTATGTGTTTGCTGGGTATGAGCATAAACCTCGCTGAATGAAGCCAAGTGTAAAATTACAGAATATACAAACGTAGTTTAGCATGCCCTTTTAAAGAAAACATACCTGAGGTAGATGTTGAATCACAGCCTGGGAGTTGAAGTCAAATGAGAAAAACCTAAAGCCCGGTAGCAGGACCCTGCCAAACTGGATTCTGGCTTTGCAGTAGTGAAAATCCTAGACCACTATTATGCAAAACAAGCTGAAGATAATACAAGTTGTAGCCTATCATAACAGGACATTCCTTTAGTGTGTATGTTCCCCCTCCAAAGACTTTTGTCTAGTGAACACTTTCTTAGAATTTAGTCATTTTTGACATTGTTTGTACAGCATATCACTTTGTACAAACATATAAATCAACTCATAATCAGCTGTTAAATGTCACATGGCAGGAAATAGTAAAAAATGAACACAAACACATTTTCCTTCTGTCAAATTGAGTTGATCAACAAAGATAACATTTATTGCAAAACAAGTAACAGAACCAGAAATACTACTTGAACAAACTCAGAGAAAATAACACTACAGGGTCAGATCATTGTTGGACTGGATTTTTTTTTATTATTTGGGTTTACAAGTTCATTTGTTGGCATCTAAGTTATTACAGTTATATATGCAGTTATACACAGTTCTGGTAATTACTGTTTCTTCTTCACAACATGTGCACAGTCAAATTTGCCCCTGATCACAGCGATTTTGACCCCTGGTAAGTCCTGTGTTCTCCCTCCTTGTATAAGCACCACATTGTGCTCCTGGAGGTTGTGTCCTTCCCCTGGGATGTATGCGACAGCTTCTTTACCATTGGACAGACGTACTTGGCAACACTTGCGGTTGGCTGAGTTGGGCTTCTTGGGTTTCCTGATCATGGTCTTGAGCACTACTGCTTTGAGCTGTGGATGCCCATAAGTGGCACCGATTTTTGAACGAGGCGGGGGAGGTCTTCCCTTACGGTGCATCTGATTGAGAGTGGCCATGGTCCTGGTGAACACAGATCCAGACCAAAAAGGTACAAAGTGCGATGCTGCCAAAACGACACAAGAGAAAGTGGCATTATTCATTTCAGTTATTTATTTATTTATTTTAAAAGGACATTAATCACAGTTCTGTTGCTTAGGCTTACCCTGCAAAACAGACGACAGCACTGGTTTGAGACTTCCAAGAAAAGACATTTTAATCTGTAGGAACAACTGCAAAATGAAATCATAAGATATAGGGTCACGAGGAATGATAGTGAAATACGCTGTGCTAGCGTAACATTTTTTCTTTTGTGTCTAATCTACCTGTTTGTACGTTATGTTAAAACAAAGTATCCGACGTTTCTTAAATGCAGCCTTTACAGTCCAATGAAAAGGGACGGACTCTTCCCCCTGTTATGTTACCGACATGCACAGCGCCATGTTGAAAATGGATTGACCCCGAAAGCATTTCCTCGATCCTGTATCAGTGAGGAGCTCAAGACTGAGCTACCTAATGCCGCCATCTAGTGAGTGGGAGGCTCTTTTTTTTAACAAACTATAATTTTTAAGTAGCCTATTTCTTTATAAATTAGCACAGACATTAGGAAGTGCGATTCATAATTAAAAAAAACAAAAAGATTTGATCACACCTCTTCTGTGATGAACACATCCCAAAATATGAATGAGGAGTAAATAGGCCTGTTTTTGTGGGGTTTGAAGAGAAGTTTCTGGAAGTTGTATGATGCAAGAAAGAATACTCATTATTTATTCTAAAGTTATTCTAAAGTATGAGTTTCTGTTAAACACAGACACAGATATTTTGAAGAGCATTTACTTCTGTAGTATAGAAAAAAAATACTAAGCATTTCAGTAGAGACCATTAATTGTTTAGCTACACTATGTTTTTCTAAAATATCTTCTTTTGTTTTCACAAACAAAGTAAAACAAATTCATACAGGTATGAAACGAATTATACCCTGTTTAAAAAAAAACAGCATATGCTGGTTAGGTACTGTATGTTTTGAAGCTGGGATGCTGGTTTATGCTGATCATGTGCTGGCAAAGGACCCGCATAAACCAGCAAAGGACCAGCATAAACCAGCAAAGGACCAGCATAAACCAGCAAAGGATCAACATAAACCAGCAAAGGACCCGCATAAACAGCAAAGGACCCGCATAAACCAGCAAAGGACCCGCATAAACAGCAAAGGACCAGCTTAAACCAGCAAAGGATCAGCATAAACCAGCAAAGGAACAGCTTAAACCAGCAAACGAACAGCTTAAACCAGCAAAGGATCAGCATAAACCAGCAAAGGACCCGCATAAACAGCAAAGGACCCGCATAAACAGCAAAGGACCCGCATAAACCAGCAAAGGACCAGCTTAAACCAGCAAAGGATCAGCATAAACCAGCAAAGGAACATCTTAAACCAGCAAAGGAACAGCTTAAACCAGCAAACGAACAGCTTAAACCAGCAAAGGATCAGCATAAACCAGCAAGGGAACAGCTTAAACCAGCAAAGGATCAGCATAAATCAGCAAAGGACCAGCATAAACCAGCAAAGGAACAGCTTAAACCAGCAAAGGATCAGCATAAACCAGAAAGGGAACAGCTTAAACCAGCAAAGGATCAACATAAACCAGCAAGGGAACAGCTTAAACCAGCAAAGGACCAGCATAAACCAGCAGAGGATCAGCATAAACCAGCAAAGGACCCGCATAAACCAGCAAAGGAACAGCTTAAACCAGCAAAGGACCTGGATAAACCAGCAAAGGATCAACATAAACCAGCTTCCCAGCTTCAAAACATACCTAACCAGCATATGCCGGCTTTTTCAGCAGGGTAGCCTATGGTGTAAATGACTTTTTAACTTAAAAGGCCACTGAAGTATGTACTTTCATGGCAGTGTTTCCAAACATAATTAAAGGTTAGTTAACCCAAACATGAAAATTCTGTCATAACACTAAGTTTGAACCACTAATGTCACTGAATATTTCAACAAAGTTCTTACTACTACCCTTGGACGTGTGTGTGTGTTGCTGTCTATGAAGGGTCAGAAAGCTCTTGGATTACATAAAAAAAAAAAAAAATCTGTATTCCAAAGATTAAAAAAAGTGAATACAGGTTTGGAACGACATGAAGGTGAGTAATTATTTTTGGGTGAACAACTGTATCAATTTAAGCACAAAAAGTGCACTTTACTGTAAAATTATTAATAATTTAATTCAACATGTCCTACACATTGTCCTACACTACCTAAACATACATTCAAATTGCACTAAACCATAAACTTATAAAGAACATTATTTTGATAATAAATGCTCTTGTTTCACAAGCATTCTATACAATTTCCATTAATGACCACTGAACGTCAGCATTGAGCAGTCTTTACTGCATACACTCACAAATCAAAAGTATAGAAACTGAATAAAAGTTTCATGTTGGTGCAATGCTGGCCTTCGTGAGCAATGGAGAACTGAGGACATCGTCTCAAGCCCCAGGATGAAGACAGCTTGATTACTTAATTCAAAGGTTTCTTTTGCTCTATCTCTGTTGATATAATTTATTTGTTGACAAGATTGTTCTTTTGATCTTGTACCGTGGCATTAGAGCTTAAGAATAGAAATGTTTTGTACGTTTGAATAGTACAGACAATGTTGGTGGTTGTTTTCATCATACTTTCCAGAAAACAAGATGAGAGCATCTTAATTTTTGCATTTCCATTATGTTTTAAGTGGGCACGGGCTGTTTGTGTGGACGTATCTGGAGGATGAAGAGCGAGAGAGCAGTGTAGGGAGAGATGAGTTAAAGAGGTAAGGGTGAGTCATAAGAAGAGAGGGTCCTAATGAATGGGACGGTATCAATGAGAAAGCACAGATGTGTGAAAGAGGGAGGATGAAAAGAAATTCAGCTGACTGATTGGAGGAGTGGGAGGAAAGCAGGATGAAAAAGCACCTAAAAGTCCTTGTGCACCTTCCATGCGCTCCACATTCTCTCTTTTCCTCCTCTTTTCAGTCCGTTCTATTTTTATTCCTCTTCATTGCTGAAAGTGCATCATTCTCACAAGGACAGGAAGAGAAGACATGAGAGAGTTTTATTCAGATGAAACTCGTGGGGTATTTCTGGACACGGGGCGGTAAGTTGGCCCATGGTCCCATGTGGGAGGGTCAGAGCAGCACCGGATGCCGGACTCGATGGAAAGGTGCATAACTGGATAATTGACAAGCAAACAATGATTTAGGGGCACTGGAGGTGGAGAGGAAGATCTCGCTTCCCCAGCAACAAGAGGAAAAAATGGAAAGGCAGGAAAGGCCATATAGGGTATTATCGTGAGCTTCCAGGTATAATGGGAAAGTGTGGGCTGACTATTCACTGTACAGCATGCGTTTGTGGACATATATGCATGTGTGTGTGTGTGTTTGTGTGTAGGAGGCTGATTGTCTCCACTGTGCCTCTGAGTCAAGAGCATACGTCAGGAAAAACAGATAGCACCTCATCATCTGCGTCAGTCGGTCCTAGGAAACCATGGAGACACACTAAAAAGGCAGTGAATGAAAGGGAACAATGGAGGGGGCAGCAACAATGAACACACACCGATGAACCTTGCTTTGATGCATTTAATTGACTCTCATATACATATTTGGAAAACAAGAGCGCATCAGATTCAAGGATATTCTTTGCGAACAAGAACATATAGCACATCGAATGCACTTTTAAAAAGAAAGCTTTTCACAGCGATGGCACAGAAGAACCATTTTTGGTTCCTCAAAGAGTTTTCAGTCAACAGTTGTGTATCCACTAAAAATAATTAGAAGGCTTCTAATGGAACAATCAAAGCCAGTAATCTTTAACTTTAAGATTGCAAGCAAATCCCATATTGTTCTCCAAACAGAGGACAAAACGTAGAGGAGTATTGTTTATAATGAAGCATTTTCTATGGTTTTCATGCACTGACACAATGAAGAGCAAATAGAAAGAGAGTATTGTAGGTAGGAATCAATCCTCTACTTGACCGTAGAACTCTACGATGGTTTAAAGATACACTTATGATTCATAAACAGTAAAACACAGTCTTCACTATAAGTGAATACAAAGTGGCAATTGCCTTTATGTTACTTTAAGTACTTTTCCCCAAAGTGACAGTCCAATATGAATAGGATGCATGTTCATGTGACTTCATGATATCGAAATATAAACATAAATAATCATTTCTAACACATTTTGTTTTAAATCGACCACATTATCCCAGAAAAATAGATTCGTAAAAGATGACAATATGCCATACTGCATTGATTAAGTCACAGACTTATGTTAAAACATGTGATCACTGGTTCCATCTGCAGGAAAGGAGAGAGAAAAAACAGTTTAGACGCAAATAAAACATTGAGATGCTGACATGCAAAAATCGGACAGAGAAAAAAAATCTCACCTTGGTAGAAGATCTGTTGTCCACCTTGATGAGGGAGTTGATACAACTCATCTTGTTGCCTCTCGGCAGGAGTCATCGGGGCGGCTGCCCCAAACACAGGTTCCAAGGTGACCAGCTCCTCTAGGAGGGACTGGGCACAAGGCAGAGCAGGAGTGAGGGCAGGAAGTGTGGTGGACCCTGGGGTAGACATTGTCTCCATGTCCTCGTTGGGTCTCTCTACTTCCTGCGGCCCACCCCCAGCCGTGCCATTACGGTGCGTCGACCGGACGCTACAGAGGTGGCGTACACCGTTTAGAGTCTCTGCCTCCTCCTGCGTGTGGACAGGGGAGCTGCGGCTCGGGGAGTGCTGAGCGTAGGACGGCTCTGATGAGTTAGGCGAGGGAGGTACGGGGGAGGTGGATAACAGGTTTGGAAGAGGGATGCCATCTACTGCTTTCTCCTCAAACATAAAGACATCAATGTGAGCCAGCGAGGAGTTTGGGCCCTCAAACGGTGCGTGATGAGTGGGAGCCGATGTGTTTTGTGGGTGGCTGTGACAGAAACCCTCAGCTAGAGTGCTAATGTAATGAGCCAGGAGGGAGATTTCCAGTCGCTCTCTTTCTGAATCATCTTCCAGAGGAAAGAAACTCAAACAGGGCTTTTTGGTGGGCGAGGCCTCAGGGGTTAAAAGGCCTTCGGGGGGACTGTGGAATGGGAAATGGGGGACGTCTACATATAAAGGTCCTCTGATTTCTGGCAGTGCCATGAGAATGCATTCGTCACTGCCTGGGCTGTCTGGAGTAGGCGGTAGTGTTTCGTATAGGCGTTTGCGGCAGTGTTGAGTGGGGCCGATGCTTGTGGGAAGGGTAATAGACTGCCTCATTTTGACTGCATTGCTATGGTCTGATTTAAAGGTCTCATCACCAAACATGAAACTCCCCTCTCTGATTCTTGGTGTGTAAGGAGGTGTGCAAATAAACTCCTCTGAGCTTTGGCGCTTTGGAGGAGGAAGGGGCGGAGGGGCGACATGGGTTTGGGGAACGGCAGAGAGACTCGGGATGTTGCTTAGATGTTCAGGGGAAACAGTCATGGCTGATCTCCACATCTGGGGACCGCCGTGCGGTTGCGGATGGCTCTTTTCGTCATGAGAAAAGCCCTGAAGAGGGTCGAGTGCCATGCTGGTTGGGGCAGAGGTGCTAGGGAGCTCCTCGGAGGAACTCCGCCCAGAAGTGGTGAAGCTGAAGTCGAAGGACTGGGAGGACAGGCCACTGCTGCTTGGCGTGAAGACCTGGTCCGGGCTGGACAGGGGGTCAGTGCTCTGGCGTGCCTCCTGGTACAGGAGAGCCAGCTGGTTCTGCTCTGAATACAACTGCTGACGCACCGACCAGGCTTCAGACTCACTGAGGGAAGGGTAGAGAAAATGGCAGATTGTTAATTATTTTATAAATGTGTTTAAGATAAAAAAAAATACTAGCATTAATAAATTAATTCATTTATAGTAAATATATTAAACATAATAAAATATCAAATATATTATAAAACATCTTAAAAACATTATATTTTAATAAAAATAATAATAATAAATTGTATTGGTAATAAACTTTATTATTATTATATTAAAAATATTATTAATAATACTAGAATAATATATGTCACTACTAATATAACAACAATAATAATATCTATTTATAATGAAATATAATAATAATATATAAAATAAAATATAATAACATTAATAACCAATGCTATATGTATAATGTTAATATAAAATATTAATATTTATAATGTCTAAAAGTTTAACACATTTCTAAATCAAAGAAATTCATTTCTTTTATTTAATAATAATAATTTGACTAAAATTGTAGATATAATTGTTTTTATTTTACATTAATTACACATAAAAGCTGGTAGCCTTTATACCTTATAACATAGTTGTGGCTGTTGATGGGGTATTCTCCAGTCTCCAGCTGAAGAACAATGTAAAGCCAGACCCATGAATGATCTGCAGCCTCTACCTGGACCACCATCTCCACCTGCCTCTCCCCACCTTCATGTACTGAAATAGGACATAATGAGCAATTAATGAGCCATATTTTCCAGGCTGGCTTATGGTATCGCATTTGAAAATAAAAATAAATAAATAGAGCTATGTACTCACACAAGGCGCAGTGTTGTGCAGAGGCGTGAGAGAGATCACGAGGATGAATCAGACTGTACCATGAGCGAGAACGGAGAGTCTCTATGTCATAGCCAAGGTACACGCTTACACTGTCAGAGAGAGGCAAACACAACAGGATTATTCCCTCGCTCTCATAATCATATACCAACAGGGACATTCACAAGACTCATAATGTACCTGTCCTGAGCGGCATGGATTCTCATGTCCCGACTGTGCTGGGACTGGAAACAGGACAGGAGGAAAGACTGCTCTGCAGGAGGGGTGGGGAGAGGATTCCTAGCTGACGAAGCCTGAGGGATGCTGGACTCCATGGGGGAGCAAAAACACACCCAGACTGGATTGGAGGTCCAGTAGGAAGATGTGTGGTATGGAGGTGGCAGACAGCATGCCCGAACCAATGTCAGTTTGTTGCCGGATCCCTGTCTCCTTACAAACTTTGAAGTGCTGAAGCGGCAACGAAAGAGACGGTCTACAAACAAACAAACAAAAAAGAGTGACATTAAAGGGATTTTTTTTTACATCATGTACAATACATCCCAGTTACTTTATAAGGTATCAAACCAAAAGTGTAAAGTACCTGTGTCAGGTGTGGTGATTGGCACAAGGTTGCCTCTCATGATGAAGTGGTCAGCTGGGTCTATTATATCGTACACGCTGTCGCTCTGAGCCACAAGATCGACCTGAATGAAGCCCAAATAATTAGCATGCTCCAGTTCCTAACAAAGTACTAAAAAGTTAATGAACTATTTATTTTACAATTTGTATCTTACCATGGAGTGGCCGAGGTGCTCTGCGACATTGTCGGATAGATACAGGAGTTTTCCTTCACTCGTCAGCACAAGGAGAAACCCTGGTAGTGTGTGCAGCAGATCCGAGAGTTCTGGCAAAGACAGGACGCTCCCGCTCACATCATGACCTGCCGCCACTGATCAAGACAAAACATGGAAATCTCAACATAAAGATCTGTATGCACATAATAAAAATTCTTAATGCAACTAAAGTATTTTAAAGAAACATCCACACAAACAGCTCAAAATCAGCACCATAGACAGCAACTTTCAGAACTCTGGACAGAGACAGAGATTCCTCTGATATGACCTATCTGCTCTATGTTCTTAAAAAAAAATATGTGTTTAAAAATTAATTTGATTCTGTTTTTGTGTTCTTTAGAAAGAAATTCTCTTAAGAAAGCATATACACTGATCTGAATAGCTATCCATAACTCTATATTCGATTGGAAGCGCAATTCAAAATACTTTTCAAAAGTCCTTGTTAAGTTAACCCTACCTTGAGAGAAATAGAGAGACTTTCTTGTGTAAATGCAGGCTAGGGACATGATGTGAAGGTAGGAAAGACGAGCTTTGTCTGCTTCGGAGATGGGCAGAAGATCTTTCAAGTTGCGAATTTCTGCGTTGATTTGATCCCTCCGAGCCTTTGATGCTCCTTTAGTGGACCGGTACATTTTGTCGACTCCAAAAGAAATCGTTGGAACGGACGAATGATCTGAGTAAAAACTGCCTGCGGTTCGAGCTACTCAGCCATAATTTGAGGCAGACGCCACTTCTTGTAAGTTTTGGATAATATCTTAAAAAAATAACTACTCAGTAATTAAGAAAATCATTTTTTTGTGCCCATAAATCCTCTGTACTGATAAGCTATGGATCTTTCTCTGACTTTCGCAAAAAGCTTCTGATGGCAACATTGCCTCCAGATCCTTTATATAGTGGCGCCTGAAGAAATGTTGGGAGGGGGCGTGCATAAATGGATTTGAATCTGATCTCCAAGTATCTCTGCATTTTGCTGCTGTGATAGTGACGTAGGATGAATATGGGATCCCTTTCAACGCGCAAAGCCAGATTTGGACAAATCTAGACGAAGGCAGAGGTCCAAACTCTCCACCCTGTTGCGCGCTCAGAGCAGGTGCATCTGGCCGCAAGCTGCTGTAACACATTTTTTTTTTTGCTGCTGAATGCTGTTATCTGGGGACGGGATTAGGAGTAAGAATTTATATCTCGTGTCAATGAATTTAGGTAATATGCTAATTGAAAACTGACGATGCCCCTGTGGTTATTGCAGTTAGTAGGAGGCTGATAGCTCACAATCAACAATTACATCATGCCACCCATGCAATTAAAATAGAAAACAAACAATAACCACTATTCAGAAAATAAGTGTTTTATCCCACGACTGCCCCTCACACGCAACATCGTCGAAATATCATTTTACAGCAAGCTGCAGTTATACCAAGCGACGGATCACGAATATAGGCTGTAGTGGATCAATCAAACAGCTTTACAGTTTGATAAGGGGATTTGAAAACGATTTCTTTTATGATTATAAGAGAACAATATTGTATTAAATACAGTTTAGTATTTTAAATATTATATGTTGTAATATAATTTTATGCTCAAACATAAACAGTGGAAACAGTGTTGGCATATAATTGTAAGATCGCCCCATAATGACAAAATATTTCAAAACAAAAAAAGTTTTCAACATGACAAAATTGTATAAAAAGTAATTTGATAAATTACAAGATGATTTTAAATGTATTTCGTTTAAATTTATTCAATTGATTCAATTAGAAATGTATATAGAATGCTTTATTAGCCTGCTATGTATTTTTTCAAAGTCTATAAGCAGGGTTGATATTATTAATGTTAGCCTACTGATTATCGACCAATCAAAAAGATTGTATAGCATGAGAACATTCAATCTATCTCATATTCAGTGTATACCAGTGTACATGTGAATAATGAAACAACACAGAAAATAATTTTCATTGGAGAGAGAGAGAGAGAGAGAGAGAGGAAGGGGAAGATAAGGAGAAATCAGTGAATGAATGGTTTGAAGGACACTTGTCTGGTTTTATAGTTTCTGCTTCTTTATGTTCATGTTTATTTTAAAACCAGAAGAATCAAGGTCCTCACTCTTTTACTTTAAAGAACAGGGAATCAGTTGCTTGGCAACACTTCTTTTAAAATACCTGAGCAGGACAAGACAAGAGGATGGTTATGGTCATCATCTGAAGCTCAAACTTTATTTATCTAAAGTAACATGTATTAAAAGTCACGTGCCATGCCATGATTCATATCACTTGCAAATAGTATGTTGTCACAAAGTGGGATCTTTTCTGCTGAGCCCTTTATACGGACAAATTACTGAGTCTATTTTTATCCCTATGTGCTTGATCATTCATCTGTGACATCATGACCTACCTCATTGATTTATTACAAGAATGCATTTTACTGTAGTCAAGAGCTACGTTTTGAAAGTTCCTTTTTAGCATCCAAGGATTTCATTAAGAACATCCATAAAACTTTTCAATCACATTAATAGTCATCAATCAATGTTCTTATTGCTATGAAAAACAATTGTGTGCATATCTACAATCACTAAAAAAAACAAGCAAAAAAAGCTTCAGTGAATGGGTGCTGTGATAAAAAAATAACAATAATCCACACAACTCCACTTAATATCCTGTGAAGCAAAAAGCAGTTTCTTCATTAGCAAACAGTGCTTAATCTGTGCATTTTTCTCTGCTGATTGAGACGAGACAATACTTTTTCACTACAGAATGCAATATTATGGATAGAGGAACCTAAAGGTATATATCAGTTAAATTGGAACGCTCACTCTGACAGCACCCATTCGCTGCATAGGATTCATTGGTGAGCAAGGGATGCAATGCCAAGTTTCTCCAAATCTGTTCTGATGAAGAAACAAACTCCTCTACGTCTTGGATAGCCTCAGGAGGAGTACAGTTTCAGCAAATCAAACAAAATGTCTTACAATCTTAAGCGCGGCTTAAGAGTTTGGGGAACTGAGGATGGCTCTTCACGGCTTCTTTATTTGTAGAGAAATGCATGCATACATTTTGCGTGTTTACAGAAGTTTTAAACATGGAACAGCGATACGTACGTAAGCTAAGTTCTCGCCTACACATCTCCCTCCTCCCTCTCCTACGGCTGATGAAGCCTGTTCAAACTGCAATCTTTTAACTGCGCTTGCTTTTTTCTTTCTCCTTAGTCTCTCAGGCTATTTTTAACACCCAGCAACAATGCTCATTTATTTCAGACCTCTTTCAGTTTTCTATAGGATTCTAAATATACTGCTCAAGGACAGACAGATCCATAGATTCTGTAACTTTTAAAGAACGTTAATTAAGAAAACGATCAGATGCCTAATTGTATTTTGGTTGTGGCATCCATCCATCACCTCCAGGGGTGATGTGTCAATCCTAAGGTTAAATAAGTCTGACTCACACTTCCTGTTTGTAATATTTCACATCCTATGAGGTGTTTGACTGCCATTATCTGCGTTAATACCGTCTTTTTCCTCTTTTATATGTCCAGCCTGTGCAATTATGGCTATTACTGATCAAATGACAAAATCTTTTAGCCTTTGAACTATAATGGAGGTAATAGCAGGCTGGATGATAAGACCGTCAGACGTCGCTCAGAACAGACGCTATCAATATTGATGAAAAGTTTTGCTGGATGATGTGGACCTGGCCCTTGGGAGACGGATCTCTGCAGAGAGGGAACTGTCACCCTAACCCTTGAGCTCCCACTGGACTTTTTTGTTTATTACGTGGGTGGCATGGCCATCTGCTGAAATCAGAAAGATGGGGGATGGGATTTCTTGGAGAAGATGTGTAATGCTCATAATCTGTTCACATGGACGTCTTTGAATATGCTTTGAACTTTGGTCATTTTCGAAGAAGCGAAACAACACTCGGGGTAATTATCTCACATCGAATCCACGAAGATATAGCAGCTTTCCAGGAAAAATCTGATTGTCTTCTTGGCTTATGTTGTGCATGACACAAAATAATCCATCCACTCCATATTCAGGACAATATTTTGCTACAGAATGTGAATTTTGGTTAAGAAATGCACAGTGTGTTTCACTTTCGTGTCTTTTAATCTTTTCTATTCTTTTTTTATTTATTTAGGGGTTTATACTAGAAGCTGATACTTGACCATCTCTGTATCTCAGCACCCATGGCAACGGAGCTGCAGTATCTTAGTAACAAAATTTGCGCATTGCAAGAGATGCAAAATGATGGTTGTTCTCAAGCACACCACCTATTTGACCCCAACAAAAGAAGTCGCAACATTTAACCTCCATGAGTGACTAATATCCTAAAACCAATAAAGGGAAAACTTTGTATATGTTAAAAAAGTTAAGTCACCATTTCATTGCTTTCACACCTTTAGAGCACATTAAATTACTTGGGAGGTCACGTTGCATGATTCTTTCTTGTGTGAAGAATCATTTTGAGCTGTGTGGGATGGAAATGAGTTCAAATTACCTCCAAAAATGAGAGGAAAGCTAACATTTCGAATTTCACGACAAGAGTGCACATGTATTGTTTCAGTCATTCATGGTGATCACAGAATAATATGTTTTAATGGCCCGATTGTGACGTGTATTTGAGGGGGTGGGCGGGAAAATTACTCTCCATATAACCCACTGTAACATTACTCTTATAAACCACAAAAATAGCTCCGAAGCCTCCATTTCCCTCTCTGTTAATAACTAACCTTGTTTATTTTTAGAAAAGATTCAGGTATTTATAAACAGACATATGAACGTTTGTTTCATTTTAATGTAAAATACAGTAATTGGATTTTTGCCGGTCATTGCTACAACAAAATCGATTCAAAAGTGAATGAAAGTCTCAAACAAAAATGAAAATTCAGGTATCATTTCCTCAAACCGGTATGAATATCTTACACAATACTTTGATGACAAAATAGTTTCTGTTCTCACTGGCGTCCATTGGCAACAAAGCTACCTACATTCTTCAGGAGAAAGACCTTCGGAGTCTTAGAGAACTTTACGATGTAAAATATTACAGCATCTGATATGATTGCCAATGAGCTCAGTTACTCCTATCACACCTACATCCATCTGCTGCGCTGCCCACAAGCCCTCTGTGCCAACACTGACCATCAATGAGCTCATCACTTCCCTGCTGGAGCTACGCTAGGCTAAATTCACACTTATCGTTTGACAATACATTACATGCCGTTATAATTTTCACACGGATCCTTTCGCACACATAGCAGTAATAAATCAGACGCTGACTCAAACAGAACTTCCTACTCATTTCGTTGCAAAACAAGTGTGAGATGACCAGTCCATTGATTAAATTATGTTAATGAATGTCCTGCAAAAACACAAACCTTTTTAGAACAGGCTAATTTGCATTTAAAGCTATTGGTTAGTCATTTTGTTACTTGTCCTGCCTTTACTTTTTGTCAATAGATAAATCCACAGGGCAGCTATAAAGCTGAAAATAAAAAGAAAAGTATAGTAGTTTCAAAATACAGTAGCACTAAAATAACATAACCAAGAAATAATCTAAATGTGACTTTTATTTGGCTAATGGCTAAAAAAAGTTAAAGTCAGCATGTGTGCTCCAGTGTTACACTGTCACCATGTGGAGACACCTAAGTAATACATTTATACATTTATGCTTATCATAAATGCTCACAATCAGCAGAAACATTAACCGAATTATTAGGATATACACAATTTTTTTTATTATTATTTAATGTATTCTTTTTTATTTTAACAATGTAATACAGCAAAAAAAAAAGATTTCATTTCAAGTCTAAATGAGAAAACACAAGCATAAGAATTAATTTCAATAAACAAAAATACAACAATTTACGTAAAACTAGATTCACAAAATATTTACAAAGACATTTGTTCTCTTCATGTTTCTTTAAAGGCTTATAGAAACCTGTATTTTCTGAGATTACACTAGATAAACGTAATAACAAAAGTGGAATGTGTATTGTATTTCGGTTAGATAATTCTTCAGGGTTTTTTATTTATTTATTTGTTAGCTGGTACTAATAACTAATTATATCTTCCTGAAATGTCTGCAGCAGATATATGTGTGTTAGTATTTGTGTGTGTGTGCTTTTGCGCTGCATGTATGTGTGAGAATGACAAAGCGAGAGGCATGAATTTTCAGATGCTTTAGCGCTTCTCAGAATAGGCCTGCAGTCACCGGCCAAAGTCAGCCACAAAAAAAGATGATTTCGCATCAATTTTAACACATAAAAACAGAAATAGACCGAATAAAAAAAAAAAAACTTCTGTCATACAGTGTTTTTTCCTACGCTCTTCCCTCTGTCTCTCTCTTTTCAGAAAGCATGAGGCCCAACGTAAACGGAGAGACGCAGAACTGAGCTGGTCTGGTAGTTCATCAGAGGATTGAGAGACACCATCTCCAGATCGAGGATGTACTCCTTCGGCCCCGTCACTGCTTTGGCCAACACCAACATGGCACTGATGTTGTTGATTTGCTAGGAACAAGAAATATCAAAAATATATGAGTCCAAAAGTCTGAGCCTTTTCATTTAAACTTAGGCTGAAAGTTTAAAATTCAAAGCTTAAAACTAAGCTTTAAACAAAGAATTAAACATGTTAAATAGGATATAAATATTTAAGATTCTGCAATATATTAAAATAAAATAAATTATGGATTAATCATGATTTACATAATATGTGCGTGTACTGTGTATATTTATTATGTATATATATATATATACACATACAAACACATGCATGTATATATGTAAGAAAAATTATATATTAATATATTAAATGTATTTATATATAATATAAAATATAAGAATATAAATGTAAATATTTTCTAAATATAAACTGTATGTGTGAGTATTTATATATTCATAATAAATATTATATATATATTATATACTAATTAAAATTGACAGTAAAGACAAATACAATGTTGCTAATTTTTTGTTATAAAGTAATAAAGTTTGAAATAAATGTTGTTCTGTTCATTAAATAATAAAAACATTTTCCACATTATTTTTTATGCAATTACTAAGCAGCACAGCTGTCACGACACACTGAAGACTTTGTCGGAGTCATTGCAGGAATAAGTGAGATTTTAAAATATACAACAATAAAACAATTGTTCAAATTCTTGTAATACTAATATTTCACAATATCACTGTTTTTACTCATGAAAGCATAGGAGACTTCTTTTAAAAACATGCCCCACATGAACCCAAATGGATAATAGTGTAACATCATAAAAAACGGATTACAGAACAGGATCATTTTTACCAGTATGTACTCGATCACACATAATGTAAGCTCTTATGAAACTGATGTTTACAGGGTGATGTGTGTCTCTGACTAACCCTTATGTAGAATTCTTCATTTTCGTCTCCAGAACGAATGCGGAAGGAGTTGTAGGCTCCAGGATAGACGCTGGTGGCCTGGATCTGGAAGATGTCGGAGGGAACGGAGCGCTCCGAGGTGATGCTCATGTATCGATGCACAATGGAGAAGGGCATGTCACGACACTCTGGCTTCACCACCGGACATATACAACGACTGGACAGAAAGAAAGTCAATTAAACACTGACAAGAGTCCAAATACGATTCTGATTCCATTATAGGTTGGCATTAAACCAATGGAAATGGCTCACTTCTCTGAGACCTGGACGTAGGGGTCCTGGCAGCGGTTGGAGCTGACACACTGATGTCCACCGTGAATGTTCACACAGACCTGTCCTTCTCCACACTGATGAGCTCCTGTCTCACACTCATTCACATCTACACACAGAATTGTTGTGACAAACTGAAACCAATGTTATTGTAAGAGTCGAGTGGAAAAGAAATGTAAATACCTTGGCAGAGTCGTGTTCCAACTAGCTTGTAACCTTCTGGACAAACACAGGAGAATTTTCCAGGCTCGTTCACACACTCAAACTGACAGAGGAAACTGGAATAGCTGCACTCATCAATATCTGGGAGGAGAGAAAGAAAGATAATTACATTCAGCACATCGTCAGTTGGTTAAAATACTATTAGGGTTATGTATTTTGCACTAACCATTGCATGAGTAGCCATCGGGTCCCAGGTCATAGCCTTGATCACAGCGACACAGGAACGTGCCGTAACTGTTGTAACACCTTTGCTGGCAAGGTGCTCCCATCTCACATTCATTTACATCTGATAACAGAGAAGTAAGATTATGTACCCCCCCCGAAAAGACAGCATTAAAACAATAGTTCACCTAAAAAATATTAAAAAAGCAATTACATGTGCAGTGTTCTGGTTAGTTTATGGTGATAAAACGGAAACAATATACACACACACAGACACACACACAATATACAATATAATACTATATATATATATATATATATAAAATAGATCATATAAAAGTCAAAATAAAAGTTCCAAAAAACTCATTGGTTATAAAATTCACCATAAAATTAAACTGGGAATGATCTGTTTACGTTCCTTTTTAGTAAAAAAAAAATTTAACAACAAACATTTCTGGGCTCATTTCTGGGAGGATTAGTTCATTTTTATGAACAATTTATACTAAAAGGTTGTCTATAGGTTGTTAAAAAAACTCCCTAATATTCTGGAAAGAACCTAAAGAGAACATTCCTACAGTAGATTATTATTCACCAAATATAGTAGATTTAGGTTCTGTGTTTGCTGGGACCATCATGTCATCCTAAACCTGTGTAACGTTCATAAAATAAAAGTGAATAGGTTGCTGCTGATTTCCAAAGCACCATGACCGTACCTTAAAACAGCACTTATAAATTGTGTGCTTCTATATATAGAGTTAGAAAATACACATTGACATCAATCTCAACAAACATCACAGATTCACACATTATACACTGCTCAAGAAAATAAGGGGAACACTAAAATAACACATCCTAGATCTGATGAATGAAATATTCTTATTAAATACTTTGTTCTTTGCATAGTTAAATGTGTTGACAACAAAATGACACAAACAATATCAATGGAAATCAAATTGATTAACCCTTGGAGGTCTGGATTTGGAGTCACACTTAAAATTGAAGTGGATAAACTCACTACAGGCTGATCCAACTTTGATGTAATGTCCTTAAAACAAGATAAAATGAGGCGCAGTATTGTGTGTGGCCTCCACGTGCCTTTAAGACCTCCCTGCAACGCCTGGGCATGCTCCTGATGAGGTGATGGATGGTCTC
>JAUMHG010000024.1:3470635-3481326 GCA_032359395.1 Enteromius anoplus
ACAGTCTGTGGTGCAACGTGGCATTGGTGGATGGAGCGAGACATGATGTCCCAGATGTGCTCAATTGGATTCAGGTCCGGGGAACGGACGGACCAGTCCATAGCATTAATGCCTACGTCTTGCAGGAACTGCTGACACACTCCAGCCACATGAGGTCTAGCATTGTCTTGCATTAGGAAGAACCCAAGGCCAACCACACCGGCAAATGGTCTCACGAGGGGTCTGAGGATCTCATTTCGGTACCTAATGGCAGTCAGGCTACCTCTGGCGAGCACATTGAGGGCTGTGCGGCCCTCAATAGAACACCATTACTGACCCACTGCCAAACCGGTCATGCTGGAGGATGTTGCAGGCACCAACAAGGCGTCTCCAGACTCTGCCACGTCTGTCACATGTGCTCAGTGTGAACCTACTTTCATCTGTGAAGAGCACAGGGTGCCGGTGGCAAATTTGCCATTCTTGGTGTTCTCTGGCAAATGCTAAATGTCCTGCACGGTGTTGGGCTGTAAGCACAACCCCCACCTGTGGACATCGGGCCCTCATACCACGCTCATTGAGTCCGTTTCTGACCGTTTGAGCAGACACATGCACATTTGTGGCCTGCTGGAGGTCATTTTGCAGGGCCCTGGCAGTGCTCCTCCTGTTCCTCCTTGCACAAAAGGCAGAGGTAGCGGTCCTGCTGCTGGGTTTGCGCCCTCCTACGGCCTCCTCCACGTCTCCTGATGAACTGGCCTGTCTCTTGGTAGCGCCTCCATGCTCTAGACACTACGCTGACAGACACAGCAAGCCTTCTTGCCACAGCTCGCATTGATGTGCCATCCTGGATGAGCTGCGCTACCTGAGCCACTTGTGTGGGTTGTAGATTGCGTCTCATGTTACCACTAGAATAAAATCACCACCAGCATTCAGAAGTGACCAAGACATCAGCCAGAAAGCATAGAACCGAGAAGTGGTCTGTGGTCATTTTAGTCTTTATTGGGGGTGTCTTGCTAATTGTCTATAATTTCCACCTGTTGTCTATTCCATTTGAACAACAGCATGTGAAATTGATTGTCAATCAGTGTTGCTTCCTAAGTGGGCAGTTTGATTTCACAGAAGTGTGATTGACTTGGAGTTACTGGGTTGTTTAAGTGTTCCCTTTTATTTTTTTGAGCAGTTTATATAATTTATATAACAATAAATTATAGTAACCATAAACCAAACCCGAACCATATAGTAAGTGCATGTACTTAATTAATATTATTTAGTACTTAAATGTATAATTGCTGTATCAAGGACACCTTAAAATAAAGTAACCTGCAATCATATAGAGCACAAATTATATGAATCTCTTTTATGCTCATTTCATGCTACTTTTCTGTTACTGTTGGAGTTCAAGATCTCCTTTCATGCTCCATGGAATAAAAAAAACAACCTGTTATTGAAAAAAAAAAAATGATGTTTGAGTTTTGATTACCTTGTCAAACTACTATAATTAAGTTAGCGTGCATGCAAATTTTGGTTGCTGGAAAACGCATGTTGTTCAAGGGCTTACCAACACAAGATCTGTTGTTTCCCGCCAGCTGGAAACCAGGCTCACATTCACAAGAAAAAGATCCTGGCACGTTCACACAGCGATGCTGACAGTACCTGTACCTGCATTCATCGATATCTGACAGATGAGAGGAGACACTTACTACAGACTGCAGAACAGAAGCTTAATATTACGGCAAATTAAATTGACCATGTTGACTCTTCACTGCAAAATAAACCTCGAATTGCAATTAAAGATGCATCCGTATCTTAAAGACAGACGTAAAGACACATCATTTCTTCTCTTACCCACACACTCTATGCCAATCTTGCTATAGCCGTCAGGACACTGACAGGTGTAGGTGCCCACGGTGTTGATGCATTCCTGGCTGGGCTGACAGTCATGCATGTCTAATTCACACTCATCGATGTCTGTCCAAAACACAGTGAAGAGCTTCAGGATATCAGACTGATGCACTCAATAAAATATACAACTTAATTAATAGACTTAGGCCTTGAAGAACTCACCCACACAGGTATCTCCTTGGGCCCTGTAGCCTACTGGACAGGGGTTAAAGGCCTCATTACTCTCCACAGGCACACTGGGCTCTGACTGGCTGGAGGGCTCAGGTGCGGTGATCACAGAGGCGGAGCGAGGAAGGCACAGGTAACCACCATAGTGATTAAAGCATTTCATCTCTCCCTGACAAGCCTGCTGGATAGTCTCACACTCGTTTATGTCTAAGAGAAAAAAGAGAACAGAATGTAGGTTTCCAAGGTATTTGAGTGTCTCGATTTTTTAGTTTTTGTTAAATACTAGACATGCGGAACAAATATACATACTGTATAAACAATATGTGACAATAAACTGAAAAAAGGGCCGCGGTTCACTTAAACTCTTTCGTAACTGCAATCATACAGTATAATTTGTTTGTTATCTATGCACTTAAAGGGACAGGTCACCCAAAAATGAAAATTATTTTTATTTATATTTATGTTCCCTCACATCATTTGAAACCTGAATGCCTTTCTGTCTTCTGTGGAATATACTTTTGAGAAATTTGACCCTTTTCTAATCAAAACTGTTCGGTTATAATTTTTTTAAAAATATCTTCTTTTAAATATCTTCACATCAGTGGAACAACATGAGAGTGAATACATGACAGAATTTTCATTTTTGGGTGAACTATGCCTTTAAGACAGTCAATAAACATTAAAATCATTTACATCTATTTATACATATAAAGTAAATTACAAACAAAAGTGGTAAGAACCATGATGTAACAGGTATATTTTTGGTCTTTGTGAAGCAATATTATTAACCAAACAAAAAACATTTGATAAGACGTTGGGCCAATCAGATTTAAAAATTGTGGAGTTACCACAAGAAAAAGAGGCCAAGCACCCAACAACATTATTAATGTATTGCTTGTTGTGCATTTATTTTTTAATGTGTTGTGCTTGGTTTAAGATATGTTGCATATCTAGAATCTTAAACTGGGACGGAAAGTATTTTAACACTGAAAACATGTTTATGTTCATGTTTATATGAAGCAAGACTTTAGCCCAATAAGACTTGACAGAGGGGATGGGGCTTCCCTGCTCAGCTTTAAATCTACAGCTCTTTTAATCATCTTAATGTTCTCGCACTTCATGTTATGTTTGCTCGGGACACAAGTGTATAACAAAATTCAGAGACGCAGCCAGACACAGGGGCAGGACAGAGGGATGTGCATGTGACATTTAACCAACAAGATAATTAGAGGAGAAATGCATCACTTTCTCATCATCTCTCTCTCTCTCTTTCTCTGGCACATGACCTTCCACCCACCTCGACAGAGTTGAGTCTGCACGTCCCACTCATAGCCATCTGTACACTCCTAGCACAGAAAACACACTTTATTATGTATCAGTAACACTTTTATTGACAGGAACATGACTTCTAATGCAAACTGATAGTACAACACACTATACATGCTTAGTTATGTAGGAAGGCAGACAGACATGTACATGTTCCAAAATGAAGGAAGACTGCAGAGGAAGAGAGAAAAACAGGGAGAAATTGTCACAATTACTTACTGTGTAAGAGTCACGTTCAGCAGGAGACTGACAGATTGTAGCAGGAAGAACAACCAGACCCACGCAAAGTAGCACATATGTGGCCTTCATAGTTACAGGGTACAGGACATTCAACCTGCCACACACACACACACACAGCTGGACGGATGAACAAATGTATAGCTGTCGTTAAGGCACACTCTTACGCCAATAAGAGCAAGAACAGGTGTGGAAAGGGGGTCTGTTTAGTTCCCGTCGTCTCTTCTAGGAAAATAAAAAGGGGGCAGACAAACAGGTGGGGGTGAGACCTTGTAAAAAAAGAACAACAAAGGTAATTGCAAATAAACATGTTAACAGGAATAGTGTACAACATAAACATTTGGAAGCAGTGAAAGTGATAGCATTGCTTGGATTGTAAATTAGCTGTACAATTTACAAATACAATAAAGTTTACTTATTTATAGCATTTAATTATTCTAGGTCAGAATTACTATAGTTAACTAAATCTAAAAACACAAGAAAACATTCTCGTTACTTATATATATATATATATATATATTCATTTAAGTTTTTTTTTCAATTTAACTTTATTTTAACATGATGTACTAAAACAACTAAAACAATAATTAATAAAAACTATATAGACATACAACAAACACACAACAAAATTACTAACATTTTATATTCAAATAAAAATAATAAAATATAAACTAATTAAAAATATGGATAAAACTATATCCAAGTCATAATAATTAGTAATGATAAATGTAAATGTTTCTTTGATGTACTAAAACAGCTAAAACAATAACCTAAGTTATAAAAAAAAGAACGACAAAACTATTAAAACTTTACATTTAAAAACAGAAAATCTAAAAATATAAACCAATTTACAATATACATGAAAAACTATATCTATTTCTGGTTGATACCAAAAACTGATCTGGGTAAATTTTAAATCCTTAATTCATGCTTCCTAATGATACATTAATGTTCATTTATACAACTTGAAATATTAAAATGTATTAGCATATGTAAAAATAAACATTAATTAAGATCAAAATGAAAAATACTGTTCATTGTGAGTTCATGATACCTAATAAATCTACTAATTTTAAACAATTTCATGTGTTTACAATAGCATTGTCCACCGGCACAAACCTGCCTGAACCAGCATGGACATTTACTGTATTTACCAGAGTGAGATTAGGTTTACATTAATACGGCTGTAATTCTAAATTTAATACTACTCCATGGCATATGATACTTTGGAATTTTATGCATTGATTATGATCTTACTAACTAGGCAGCTCTCGGATACAAGGCAAGTTGGTGCATATAATCAGATATTGCATGACAGATTTTCCATTCCTTACATTCAGTGATCTGGATATTTGGATTTATTCACACCTTCATCTCATCCTGACTAATGCAATAAAAAAAAAAAAAAAAAAAAAAACTTCAAACACCAGCCAAACACAAAATACCATTTAACCTCACATCACATTTTTTACATCTAAACTATAATTATAGGTTCTCTTTGAGATGATAGCAGATTACCGTTTCTTACAACATTGCATATGGCTAGTGTAGATTTTTACACTTCTCTAAAATACTGCAGCTAGAAAAAGTGTTTTACCGGTTCTGGCCTTTTTAACCACAGTAAAGCATTTATTTAAGGCCTCATTATTTTTAGTAGCTGCAAAACAAATCCTCCTCAGACACAACTCCTGGACTCTCATAAAATCTTCTTCTGCCGACACTCATATTTCAAGATTAGATGATCTTAATCTGTAGCATTATACGGTTTAAATTGCTCTTGTTTTTACATGTCTTATATAAATTCAGTGTCATGACTTTACATGGATTTCTATGGACTGTTTGTTCTGGAACAGTAGAACTGGCCTGAAGAGGCAGAAACATGGCCAGTGTCTGAACTCTACAGGATAGGAACACACAGGCAATTCCCTGCACTCAGATCCGTCCAAAAACAAGCCACCAGCCTCATCTGTAATCATTAACTCCAACTGTTTCCAATTCAAACTAAAGGTTTCTGTTACATTTAAGCACGATAGCAAAGCACTAACTAATTTCTGTCACTCATTTGATTAAGGCAAGGCAACAATGAGCATATCGTCCTGAAATGCCAAATTTCTAATGCATGCTTTACCAAATGCCTTTCTCTTCAAGTTTGCTTGCTTAATCTCACTTGTATTATGTACTGCTATGCTCAATTTTACAAAATTCAAGTGCACAGGAGTCAAATACAGATAGTTTGAAACTCACTTTCTGAAGTCTGTCCAGCAGAAGTTGTCTCGTTCTTCTGTCTCTATATTGATTTCTCTCTCCCTCTTTGTTTAGTGAACTGTTTTCAGATCTCTGTGACAAAAGACAGGACCTGAGCAGTGATAGCTAGTGTATTACGGATGTGAGGAAAGGTGCAATGCTATAGAAGGGAGCTTAGGACGTCCCACTTCTGTCCCTCCGCCCACTTCTGTATGGCCCCTGCATCTCAGCCACCCTTCACCCTCCTGCCTTGTTTTCCTCCAGGCCTCAAGGATTCAAATTCCTCGTTTCCAGACCAAATCCCAAATCCTTCACTCAGAAAAGGAAAAAAATGGCAAACCAATCCATCTGGGTTATATTAGGCAAATCCTGAGCAATTCGTAGGCTTTAATCACTTCCCATTTTTAATACTTTGGCTTATTAACTTTCATCCTTGCGGAGCTCGCTTGTGTCTGACACTGCTGGATATTTACTGGAGGACGTCGAAAAGGAATGCAGACACAAATTAACAGGGTAAGAAAGGAGGCACGGCCTCCCGCTTTAACTGTTAAACACTAACCGGTGCCAGGAACATCATGTGTCT
This sequence comes from Enteromius anoplus, assembly GCA_032359395.1. Classification (NCBI taxonomy): domain Eukaryota; kingdom Metazoa; phylum Chordata; class Actinopteri; order Cypriniformes; family Cyprinidae; genus Enteromius; species Enteromius anoplus. The sequence continues at coordinate 3,477,072 of JAUMHG010000024.1, forward strand.
TCATTACACAAAGATTTGAGCACCATTAAGACAATGGCTTTGATGGAAACAACAGAGGTAGCCTACTTTCAGAAACAGCAGGAGTGCCAGAGAAAGTTCCCGTGAGGATTCTTCGGGCAGAAATTCAGAGGAATTTTCCATGACCATTTGTAGGGGGCGACAGCTGTCCTAGGTCTGGCCTTTTATAAGGTAGTAAAAGTGTCTCCTCGTCCATTTACTTCAGAGCTGACCAGCCAACTGTAGCCCCCTGCTGCTGACCCACACCCGCCGGGCACACAAACAGGTAGCTACTTCACTGTGGGAAAACATTGATCACATGCACACTTTGGGATAATTGCCTTCCTTTACACTCTTTAAAATAAAGGTTCCAAAAGGGGTTTTTTAACCACTGTTGGGTTCCCAATGCACTTTTTAGCTCACCCTGAAATACAAATGTACTCCCTTTAGGCAATTCAATATATATTGAGTGTGTGAGTGAGTGAATAGGTGCAGTCAGAACTAAAGTAAAGCATAAAAGCTTCAAAGAAATCCAAGTTATCCACAAAGCACCACCCCATCAATTCATCTCCTGTGAAACAAAAAAATGTTCTTATAATAAATTAGTTTGGTGAGTAAATAAATTAAATAATCTGAACCAGGAGAGAAATATGCCCAGATCAAGCACTGTTTAAGTTCTAAGTCCAAAACAGTTAAAAAAAATAAAGTGGTGGATATTGATGTGAGGTGACAACATGGGATTTTTGGCCAGAATTGACCGTTTAAAGTTAAAACACCTTATTAATGGATTGTATCTTCTTCATCTTTTCTGCATAGACTGCAATGCAGCTGACACATTCAAGACCCAAAAAGGACATTGTTAAAATAGTGCATGTGACATCCGTGTTACAACTAATATTATGAAGTTACTAGAATACTTTTTGTGCACAAAGAAAATTGTTTATTCAACAACAAGTTCTCTTCCGTGCCAGTCTTTACTGCATGTTCACAATAGTACCCCGTTACCTTTGAGCACAAAAAGTATTCTTGTAGCTTAGACTATTTTAAACATGTCCTTACTACCTTTCAGGGCCTTCAATGTATCAGTTGGATACAGTCAGAAAGCTCTCGAATTTAATAAAAATAATAAATAATAAAATAATAAAAAAAATCTTATTTTTTGTTCTGAATTAAGACAGACTAAGGTTTTTACGGGTTTGGGTAGCACTACCGAGGTTGAGTAGTTAATGACAGAATAGTCATTTTTGTGGGAACTATCCCTTTAATAATAACTTAAAGAACCTTTTTTCCACTATAAGGAAACTTTAGTTTGATGGATTTCAAAGGCTCTCTATGGATCCAGAGTTGCCAAACTTTGAAAAAAATTTTTTTATCACATTTATTATTTAAGTTAAACCTAATGTACAAGAATACTTTGATATACAAAGGGAGCTGAGGTAGCAACATTTACAAACAAAAGGGCAACTGGCTTTTTAAAAGGTTTGAAGAACGTTTTGGCCAAGCAAACTGGAAACCAGCGATGGAAATACGTTCTAGTCATGGTACATTTTCAGGATGCAGCTTCTGATGACACGCATGTATCTGTCCCATATTAATAGATGCCTGAGAAAAAAAACAAGAGCAATATTATTTTTAAAAACATCACAAACACACATACATCATGTACATAAACACTAACCTGAAAGCCTCAATCGTGTGTACAGAGGTGCTGTAATGTGTGAGGAAAAGTCTGAGATCTCCGATTGTCCATTTATCTGACCGGCACGGTTCAATGAACTGAGAGGAGAAGCAATAAAGATTCTGTCGCACATCACCTCATAGCATACAGTTTATCTACAGTATCAGTGCATTACCTTTTCCACAAGGTCGATGAACAGATCTCGGACATCTTTGGTGTGTGTGAGTTTTGAGGCGATGTTAACCAGAGCTCTCGACAAGTTCTGAAGTTCACCCCCATAATCCAACATAAATAAGACAAATTAATAAACAAATAATATGTGTATATATGCTACGGTGTGTCAAATGATTCTTACACTCATTTGGGCTCTCTAATGAATGGAAAGGCTACTCTTGAAATGTCTTTAGTGAAATTTAAGCAACTTTCAGGCTTCTCACCTTAAAACTGGCCTCCATCTCACTGAAGACTTTAACTTTCCCTCTAAGCTGTGCACATACCAAGCTTTAATGTTTGTAGAAAGGAGAGATATGTTAGAGATAGAGTGTCATCGCCATTACACAATGACCGTCTGAAAAAATGATTTGCATGCCTTTTGTGTTGGTCCAGCATGTCCTTATCATTAACCAAAACCTTCAAGTCTTTCAAATCATGCAGAAACTCTTTTTCTAGATCAACATCCATGTCATCCATCACATTGTCTAAGTACGGAAGAAAGAAGACAGGGCATGAGAGTGCAAATATAGTTTATTACTTTCACGTTCTTCCAAATATTTCTCTGAAAGGATTTGGGGAATACTTGTCCTATGTAAATTTTATTCACTTTCACCAGTGCATACTGTACAAGGACACTCACCAAAGATGATCTGATTGCTGTAGTAATGTCAATTAATTTTCTTGAGCAGATTTTATCTTAAGGTAAACATCTTACCAACTGCTCCCACAGTCCAGTAGCTGATGAGCTGACCGGCACAAAAGGCAAAGTCCTGGAAAGACAAGTATTGTAGCTTTCTCTTGCCCGTCTCAAAACGGCTGTTAGCAAAGAACACAACGGCAGCATAATCCCTGCAGAGAGACATGACTGAGTCAGTGAGAGGACAGGGAGAGTGTAAAAAGTGTGAAAAGTATGAGGAGAAAGATGAATGGAGGAGAGAGACCAAGCAAAACAGTAAGAAGATGAACACAACAGAAACATACGTTTTAAGATGTGCCTTTGTGTACTCTAGGTTTACGATTGCTTTCGATTAACACTCTAAAAGCCGTATGAAGTCACAACGGCACACATGCAGTATTCAAGTAAATCATCTTTATCACAAGAAGAGCTCAGAAACATTGTGTTTGGTTCACATTTACGTCCCTTGAATTGGAAAGCGAGAAATGGTGACAATTCTCATTAGGTGGGACAGCTGCTTTTTATAGCACTAGCAATATGCTTCATTTGGCCACATGTGTGAAAGTCTCACCTTGCCAGGACATCAGACAGGAGAAAGTGACGCTGTATGTTCTCCACCAGGGGGCCTTTTAGCTCTTCCACCACTTTAAACACACGCTTGAAATTGTCAAACTGAGAAAATGGTAGAAAGGTTCAAACAAATCATCTCATTGCTAATGAATAGTCATAAAGTAATAAAACAATGAATTAATTCATATTAAATTGTTTACAAAATATAATATCTTTATTTAATATTTTAGTGTAAACCAACGTTTATGTAAACAAACATGTGGATAAAATAATATTAAACTTATTTCTTATTTAAAATTACTGCACTCCAACAAAATTTCTGTAAATAAATATAATATGCAAATATAATAATAGTCATTTAATATATAAGTATTGTACACTGACATTTTTTTTTAATGTACAGGTTAATCAATTATTACGAAAATGATAAGATCCCACTTTATATTATGGTGGTCTTAACTACTGTGTACTTTTCGTACATTTAAATGAATCACAATGCACGTATTGTGTATATACATGTTTTTACAATTTTTAAAAATACCTATATGTCAGTACATCTGTAATTAATTCCTGTAATTACATAATACTGGTGGTGGTTGAGGAGAGACCCCCCCCCACACACACATGATTGTAAAGCGCTTTGGGTGTATGGCCACACACAGTAAAGCGCTATAGAAATGCGTCATTCATTCATTCATTCATAATTACGCAGCTGTCTCATCCCTTACACCTTAACCTACCCTTAAACCTTGCCGTACCACCAAACGTGTCCCTAATCACACCTGTATCACATTTGATAGCAGCAAAAGTGTTTTTGCTATTCAAAATGAAAACAATAAGTACTTTGCACTTATTTTTTGATGCAAGTACATAGCAAACTAACTTTATGCTGTAATATTCCTATTGTACACTGACAGCTTATTTGTAAATAAAGTGCATACAACAATACTACTAATAATATTATAATTATTTAACATTTCTAAGTATTGCACACTGAAATTTCTGTAAATAATACTTTAAAGGTGCCATAGAAGGCATTGAGAAAATATGTTAAATTGTTCTCTGATATGTACATAGAAGGTATGTAGCTTAGGTAAGAGGAAAAATGCCCAGAAACGGTT
>JAUMHG010000024.1:3496710-3511032 GCA_032359395.1 Enteromius anoplus
TTTTGCAAACACTTGATTTATATAAGAAGTAGGAAACTATGGTGTTTGAGACTCACAGTATGTTATGTCCATGTACTAAACCAGGGGTGGCGAACGTCAGTCCTGGAGAGCCGCAGCCCTGCAGAGTTTTGCTTTAACACTAATCAAACACACCTGAACAAGCTAATCAAGGTCTGAACAGTTACTTGGAAGCTACAGACAATTGAGTTTTAATTAGGGTTGGAGCTGAACTCTGCAGGGCTGCGGCTCTCCAGGACCGGAGTTCGCCACCCCTGTACTAAACTGTTATTATTCAACCATGCCAAGGTAAAATTAGTTTTCCATTCTTTGGCACCTTTAAGCAAGATGTAATATAAATCTTATGGGTTCCTAAAAGTGTCTGTAAAGTTTCAATTCAAAATACCCCACAGATCATTTTCAAAATGTCTATGTAAACATTTTTCAGAATAGGGCTGTGCTTTTATAGCTTGTTCCTCAGATAATCTGTTAAAAACATCTGCTTGGCTTTATCATGTCTAATGTGCTGAAATCATGCATTTTCAAGTGGCTGTCACACAGAATGTGAGCCCTAAACGAAGTTCCCTTTCATGTCTTTTTGCGGTTAAACTGTCAAATACAAACAATTTTATGTTAAAACACACAAAAGTTACAAAACCACAGTTGGTCATGTCTGTGAAGGTAAACAACTGAGAAAGAAATCACATATTTATGATACATCTGTGTAATAAATGACAGCAGCGCAATAAACAGTACTCTGCGCTGTTAATGTGACCCAAACAAAAAAAAAAATAGAGAGAAAATCACTAACTTTTCTTGAATTAATTGTTTCCACAGGTCTAAAATGAAAGACTTTGTTTCTTGAATGCTGCTTTTGAATGCTCAAGTGTAAAGTTATACATGGCAGGTTGTGTGTGGCTCTCTCAGGGCGGGGCCTCTGCTAATCGTGGGTTGTGGGTGGGGCTTGTAGAATGTGAGTCACATTTTATGGATTTTGCGAATGGCTTATTCCGAGACACTGCTTATGACCAATGGGGATTATAAAAAGTAGGGGGTGGATTTTTATCATTATAGGGTGGTTGTGTATATATTTATGTTCAAACAACATGTAAAAGTAAGTTTTGCATAATAGGTGCACTTTAAATTTATTACAAATGTTAAAGTACACTACAAAAAATGCTGGGTAAAATATGAACAGAATCAGCAATTTATCCAGTGTAATTCACTCAGAGTTCAATACATCACATGCTTTCTCAAGACTGTATAACAGGCACATATATTTTTTCAAAATTTCTTTTTGTTCTTGTACAATGTTGTATGCCTTTCTGCTAAAACTAATTTTTACCTTTTTTTCTCTTCTTTTCTTTCCCTCCTGTTCTCCCCCACCCATGCTGCCCTCTGCTTTCTTTTGGTTTTGGCATCAATTCACTCCAATTTTGTCCAATGCCCTCCATCTCATCTGCTATTGAACCCTTCCACATTCAATTTCAAATCCATCTGCACTACCCTCTGTTCTCTGGTCTCCTTATATTCCCATCAACATCTGGTCTCCCTCTTCCCACCTACAGCAGCGCCCCCTTAAGCAGTCCCTGAGTGGGTCACTGTGCCGAGAGTCCCACTGGAAGTGCCTGCTGCTCACCTTGCTAATGTACGGCTGCTTTGGCACGCTAGGCTGGTGCTCCCTATACCGCATCACCGTAATTACTTTTGATGACCAGGCCTACTTCTACAAAGGCAATGCCCGACTCTACCACGATAGCCCATGCTCCAACGGCTACATCTATATACCTGTAGCCTTCCTGGCCATGCTGTACGTCGTCTACTTGGTGGAGTGCTGGCACTGCTACTCTAAAACAGCGAACCTTGCTAAAGTGGAAATCAGTGAGGTGTATGACAGGATACAGCGGTTGCAACAAGCCACACCCTGCATCTGGTGGAAGGCCATCAGCTACCATTATGTACGTCGTACCAGACAGGTAACGCGCTACCGAAACGGAGACGCCTATACGACTACGCAGGTGTACCACGAACGGGTCAACACTCACGCAGCAAGCTCCGAGTTTGATTACTCACGTCTCGGTGTCAAAGACGTTTCAAAAGAGCTCCAGGGCCTGCTGGAACATCCCGTTACCCGCTTGCGCTTCACCAAGTGCTTCAGCTTCGCCAGCGCCCGTGCCGAGACCGCCTACCTCACGCAGCGAGCACGCTTCTTCGGGGACAATGAGGGCCTGGACGACTATATGGAAGCACGGGAGGGCATGCACCTTAAAAATGTTGACTTCCGGGAACACATGCTGGCCTTCCCTGACCCATTGCGACCGCCGTGGTACACCAGGCGCTGGGTGTACTGGCTGGCCTCGGCTTTCCTGCTATCGTGGCCTCTTCGGGTGATTGCAGAGTACCGGACGGCATACGTCCACTACCATGTCGAGAAACTGTTCGGAGAGAACGAGGATGCAAATGACAATGATAACACAGAGGCAGGAAATTACTGTACGGGCTTCGAGCATGGCACCGGGGGTCCCACTCTGCGTGTTATATCGCGGGTCAACACGGTGGATATGACCGAACTGGAATGGCACATTCGCTGCAACCAGCAGATGGTGCCTAGCTACTCTGAGGCCTTGCTTATGGATTTGGATATGAATACTAACACACCGTTATCAGTTGCAATGGCTGCACATGTGCGACACAATTCTAGCTACTTCCTTCAGAGCTGCCCTAGATGCCGGCGCTCAACAAGCAGCTCTTCGCTCCCCTCCTGGTTTAGAGGGAACATGGCTGCGGGGACAAACTCATTCCCCATTAGACCCGGTGGTAGGCTCTCTCTTAGTCGCAGCGGTTTTTCTCTTGGTCGGTTGCATACCGCAAGAAGCCGTCATCCCTGCCTGTTTCACTCGAGAAGCCTCGGAGGTGGGATGGGCGCCCGTCTGGAAGAGGGTGGTGGGGGTTTCCTTGGTCTTGGGTTTAGAGTGCCAGATGAGGAGAGGAGGGGTGTGTTAGAGAGTGAGGGGCTGGAAGACGATGATGCAGAGGAGACAGGCCAGGAACAAGTGGAGGAGAGAGAGAATGGAGAGACCAGGGAGGATGAGAGAGACAGGCCACCCACTTACCAAGATGCTCTTTACTTTCCGGTGTTAATCATTCACGGGGAAGAGAGCTGTCATGGGGGGCGTGGCATTGACACGGGTTAAAAGGGCCAATATGATGTAAAGAATGATTGAAGTGGCTTTTGAAGAGTAGAGGCAGATTGACATCTGGGTGCAGATGGAAGACAGGGAGACAGAGAAGTCAAGGAATACAGGGGAATTTTGACCAGAACCAGGATAGAAGAGTTAAAGAGACTGTTTTTTGTCTCTGTGTTACACTGAAAAACCATTTGTTCATGAATGTGTAGAATGTTGTAGGGATTGGGATGAAAACAATATACATCGGTCATGTCATATCCAAGTTGAATCACTTGGTACGGACTGACCCTAAATATATATATGTAGTCCATAGTAGAAAATACTGATAGGCATGGAACATATATCGATATATATCGCCTATATCGATCTTAATTAATGTCCTATTATTGAAATCTCTGGCATATCATGTCCATAACAAACTAAAAGATCAGCGTGTCCTCCTTTTGACCATGGGAGTAATGTACTATACATGAAAAGCTTGGCGTCTGCAACCTGCTTTTAACATTGCGAGGCAGTTTTTGCGACTCCACATTAACGTGAAAAAGCCCATGCTGGTGTAGTTTTGTAAATCCATGCGTCGACAACTTTCAAGTAGCTTACGGAAAAAGGGACTGAGATGTGAACTGCATTTACTGAAGCTCTAAATAGAGATTAGTACGGAACGAGAATAAAAATTCTACTAAGGTAGAGCTCATGAAAAAAACTAAATGGTCCTCAGGGGGAAAAGTTTTTAAGAATTTGAAAAAATTAAATAATACTAGACTTAATAAAAAGGGATGGTTAAAGGTCAATGAGTGAATGTAGGCTGGTGAATTGTAATCCCTCACTGTTTGACACTGTGCTTTAATCCACTGTCCTGGCTAATGACTTCTTTTAATCTCCTGTTCTTTTTAATTGCCTGGTAGAAGCACAGTGCTTATGACTTCACTTATCTCTGCCTTAGAGGTTTCTTATGTCGGCCTCATGTCTACTGCAGCCAATTGAAAGTATATTTGTTCAGCAGCAACTAAATGTATTCCTTTTTATTCTCCTGCATACATTCGTTTTTCGTGGTGGGGAGTTTCCATCGACTTCTATTGTTTTTATACTGAGCTGATGATATTTTCTATCCCCTGCCCTTAAACCTAACCCTCACAGATATGTGTTTGCATTTTTAGATTTTCATTACCTCAACATTTAGTGTGTTTATAAAAGCATTGTCCTTGATTTGGACATCCATTCATCCATTTGTAGGCCTCCACATTCCTTCCTGTCTAGACTGTTAGAATGTTATTGGATTATGCTTGTTTCAGTTAACACAACTATTGTTAAGAAATAAGATAGAGAAAACACCATTCAAAGTAGTGCAACAGTCCACCGTCCCTTGTAGTCACATCTGTCGTACACACTTAGAAAAGCAAACAAGCATAAAAAGTGTAGGTCAGTAAGCACAATGCGTCACCTACTTTATGAACAGTGCAGGGATTGAGTTTAAATAAGCTGTCCTTAGAAACACTGAAGAAACGAATGTATAAACACAGCCTTGCACAGGGAGAGGATATTAATAATAATAATAAAAAAGGTAAAGTCCAAAGCACACACTATAAGAGCATCCCTGTACTGTTTGCAGGATTTCTACTTATCAAATTATTGCTAATACTTCAACAAGCACTAGCATATCTGGAAATGATTACAGTGGCCATGATGCTCTTATTAATAAAGTCAAACCATTAACAATGTGTTTGCTGACTGCTTTATTATTATTGTTTATTCATGTATTTTACATTTATGTATATATTTATGTCTTACCTTGCAGGTATATTAGCTCACCTTGTACAATGTGTTCAGATGTTTTATAGAGTTTTTAATAGAACCTGAAAGTCGTAGATGCATCATTTGACTTTGAATGATCCTTTAGTATTAATTAATAATGCTGTGAAATTCTGAATTTCAGTAACTCTAGGCTAATGGCCAGAGTTGTTTTTAGGGTTGGATCAATGCACACTTGGCAAACACCTCTGCTCTTGTTGGAGACATATTCAGTAGTGTTTATGGACAGTGAAACTGTTAAGTTTATTCTGTCGCTACATCATTGAATGCATAATCTTTTTGCATCGTCGGACAATGAGCTTTGATCAATGATTTCTTGGGGTGTTTACTGTGTCTCGCCACGTGCTACGTTACCCAACCTTAAATGTTTAACCCATGGCTCCACCTAGCGGTTGTTTTACAATGAAGCCGTGGGACGTTTGAGTAGGCCTGTTATCATAAGGAAAAGCACATAATGTTGTAAAACGCAATATAGGTCTAAATTAAATTATAAATTATTGTAAACTTACTTCTTAACTGCGTGGAATGTCACAAACTCTTTCAGGTAATTGCCTTGTGAGCAAGGCATGTCGTCTTCCCCTCCTCTTCCTCTCTCTGTCATAATCTGTGTTTGAAGGGCAAGGCAGCAGTTCCCTCGTGGTACTGACAAATAATAGAGTAAGTGAGAGAAAGAGACAAAGGAGAGACTGTGTGCTGCATAAAAGGACACACGCCAGATCTGGTAAGCATCAAAACCATGCATTCAACAAATATTCAGAATAGAATGGGAATACTCAATTATGGACTCCACTTTTAAATATGGACATAGCAGGATTCTCAGTTAACAAGTTAATAAGACAATGGTCAATAATGCATTTCCAGTGAGCACTGCATCCCACTGTCACAGGTAGCTTTTCAAATACAGTGGTTGCATTCTTTTATTTATTTTATTGTTGAATATGTCTATATAAAGCCTGAGTTACAAGAGAAGTGAAGCAACAGTGGTGCTAAGATAAGCTGTTCAATAAGCAGCTTGTTACCTCCCTTGAGCCTGATGAATTAGACTAGTACTGCCATCAGAGATTTAGGTCACAGAGACGACACAGCATGTTGCCCTAGTGACAAAGATGAGAACCACCTTTTCTAATACCAAACAGGTCAGTCTGAGTATTACAGAAACTGCTGATCTGCTAGGATTTTCACACACATCTCTTGGATTTACATATTAATAAAAAATATACAAGTTGCAAAAATGCCATGTTGATGCCAGAGGAGAATGGCCAGACTTGTTTGAGCTAAGAAAAAGGCAAAATGTTAGGGTAAGGATTTAGTGTAAACAGTATGGATCCATGGTTGATGTTGCTGGTCGTTTAACACCTTAAGTTTACCAGTTACCAGGAGGATAACACACCATGTCACAAAGCTCAAATCATCTCACACTGGTTTCTTGAACGTGACAGTTAGTGCTATAATTAAATGGCACTATTATAATTAAACGGAAAAGACTTGTGAATATTTTTAAAGCGACTCGAGTGTTTTATCTGCAGGCTAAGAACATATTTAAAAATATGTAGGCCTATTTGTAATTGGGAAAATTTATAGATAAGATGAGAACATTTTGATTATTGTAGCAACTGGCCTTACATGTTTCTAAATGTAAAAATACAACCTTTTTTTTTGTCCGGACTTTTGCTTGGAAGAAAATGAAGAGGCTGCACCTCTTGGAACTTAACACTGATTTATCTCATAAAGAAATAAGTTGTATGGTTTTGTAATATCTATGTCATGGTAGATCAGACTCATATTGTAGAATTTAATTAAAGATAAACTGTTTTGGACATTGTAATGGATGAAAACCTTAACCTTACACCTTAACCCGTTTATTTAATTTTTTTTACAAAGCAGATGATAGCCTTTAAAACAGCTTTGTAAAATGGTTTCAATACAGAAGGATTCTGAATGGGATATTATTAGCCAGCCATTAAATAATTTGAGACTCAACCAAAGCCTCAATACTCGACTCAGACTCCAGCGACATAAACTTCAGACTTGACTCTGATTCCAGGTTAAAGACTTTGGACTTGACTTAAAGACTTTGACAAACTCTGCCTTCACACTTTCAGGTCTCAATCCACCTCTGAGATGTGGTGGAACATGTGATTTACATCTGTGACCACCCTGGACCACAACACCAGTCATAAGAGTCAATTATTTCAAAGAGAGAAGCTGAATAAATAAGATTTCCATTTGTATGGTTTGCTGGGGACAATATTTGGCTCAGATATGACTATTTGAAAATCTAGAATCTGAGGTTGCAAAAATCTAAATATTGAGAAAGTCGTCTTTAAAGATGTCCAAATAAAGTCCTTGGCAATGCACAGTTCTAATCAAAAAGGAAGTGTAATATTACACGGTAGGCAATGTACAAAATATCTTCACAGAACATTATGTTTTTTTACACTAATAATTTTTGCCATTTAAAGAAAAAGCTGTAATTTTGACTGATTGTTGGTCATTGCTACTAAAACACCAATGCAACTTGTGACTTATGGTTTTGTGCTCCAGGGTCACATTTGGATGTGGAGCTGACAAATTTGCAATATCTGCATGATGCTGTCAGACCGATATGGACCAAAATCTTTGAGGAATATTTCTAGCCCCTTGTTGAACCTATACCACAAATAAATAAGGAAGAAACCTGGTACCGTCAACATGATTCAATGCATTTAAAAAAAAAAAAATAATAATAATAATATATATATATATATATATTGATTAAGACTAAATCAATTTTCAATCAGTCAATCAATCAATAAAATTCATAACAATGAAGTAAGAGTTAATTGAACATGTTGACAGTTTGTGACGTGTGATAAATAGCATAGCAAGTTGTCTCAACAGAGCTTATATTAAACAGTACAAACTGTATAAAACAAATCAATGGCATTTAAAACATGTGACAACTTACCCCAACCAGACATTCTTATCAAATACCTTTGTCCTGAGGAATTAGCTCAACCTTTCAGTTTCAAACATGTAGTTGTTTTTATTGTGTTCAATTGTTTACCCGACAGCCATAGAAAAAACATGACATTCACAAACATGGTGTTATTTACATGTAGAACCCAATTCACAAATATATCATCATTATTTAAAAGGGTTTTTGAAATGGGTGTTTGAAAGTCAATGAATAAAGTTTTATTAAGAAAACAAACATGCGGTTCAATTCGACTCCAAATTTAGTTTCTACAATACATAGCCCCATAGGGCTATCAGTATTAATATTCATTATAGTTTTCTTTTTGGTTGATCCTTCATAACCCAACTGGACTTGGTGTGGAGCAGCTGTAAAGTGAAGAACAGCAGGATGTCGAAGGACCAGCTGGACTCGGTGGTGAGCCACGCGGAGGGCTTGCTCTCATTGGCCGCTCAGCTCCACTCGCAGTGTCAGGAGGAGAGCGTGCAGATGGCCACTCTCGCCGAGCAGCTGAGAGAGGAGAGCCAGAGTCTCCTCAGCCAAAGCGACATGTTTCAACAGGACATGGCTGAGATGTGCAAAGCACTGGAAGCTCTAATGGACACTAAGGTGGCGTTTGAAGCCAAAGAGAGGCAGGCTCGCAAACTAAGTAAGCAGCTCTAAAACAGTGGAGGAAGTAGCTTACCCGGCCACTTAAATTAAACGAAATTGGCACTGACAATAAAAAATAGTGGTCCACTAATTTACAGTTTTAACATGATGATGTTGAATTTCTTTTCAAATTAAAATCTAATCTTGAGACATCAACTAACAGTGTGAGTTTGGAGCGGGGTGCTCTGTTTGCTTGACTTTCAAACTTTTTGAAAACCATCATAATTTCTCCAATCTGGTAGTGGGACTTTAAATGTTAGCTTTGTACTATCAGTTATTGGCATATTTTTCTTTCATTCTCTGAACAAGCCACAGTACACGTGTGAAAAATAACTGTTTGCACACTAAGCACACAAGCGCAAAAAAAAAAAGTTGGTTATTTCTAACTTTTGCGGTAGTGTGAAATATTAGTTTACATTTCCTACAAAGCTCCAGTACTGTTCAAAGTTTTAGACACTCGTGTAAAAATGAGCATGCTTTCAAAAAATAAATAGATTTCGTTTATCAATTAACTTCTATTAACTAAATCAAATAAATATTTGGTATTACAGCTTTTGGTACACTTGACCATAGTTTTTCAGGTAGCTTTGCAGGTAGGTTTTTTTGAAGGATCTTGTTTTGAAGGATTAGTTTTCAGACTCCTTGTGCAGACAGTAATTTCACTGCATTATTAATAATAATGACAAAAATAATGTTTAGAAATGTAAACTGATATTTCCAACAGACATGTTACTGCAAAAAAAAATAAAAAAATAAAAATTGTTGGTTAAAATACTAGTGGCCTAAGACTTTTGCACAGTACAGAAAATACTATAATTAAGATGATTCTAATTTATAATTATTTCAACTCAAATTTAAATATTATTTTCTTAACATCCTTGTATTAAGCAGGATAAACCCTTTAGATATAAGAATCCTCCTCTTTGTTTTGGGGTCCTGATTACTTTATTTTGCAATAAAGGCTTTTTGACTGTGTATTAGACATATTTTTCTTATATCCGTCATGTCCAAAGACATGGTTTTAGACGTTGATGGACAAATACAGTATTTAAACTTTGTATTTAAACTAGAATTATAGCTAGCATACATCAAAGAACTGTTTTGGTGTATAATTTAATAAAAATTAAATGAAAGTTGCAATGCAATAGGTATTTTACTGTTTGTGGCACCGTCTAAGTGCATATACTATGTGATATGTTGTTATAAGGTCACGTAATAGTGGCCTTGGTGATTTATCTCTGGCGGGACGGGCGATGCAGGAAGGGCTCTGTCTCAGCTCGGCTCCACTCATCATCACCCCAAACCTTCAACCTTGAGCTCTGGCGCCTCTGTATGATCACCACGGCCGTTATTAACACCCAGAAGAAGAAGCTTACCCACATAGATCTCTGCGGAGGAGAGAAACACAAAAAGAGAAATGCATTTATCCTTTATGTATACTGACACCTTTTGGTGAGGAGGCAGCATCTTGTGAACGCTTTCAGTTACAGAGGCCATTGAAAAAACATTTTGTCATACCAAGTTATAAAAATTTGAATGTAGCAACTATGACATACTGGTGGAAATTATGTAAATGTTTTTAAAAGACAGTAAGAGAATAGTATATCGAATGACCAAACCAAAGTACTAACCTCAGCACTGTAAAGTCCCGTGTAGAACTGGTTTCCAGTGTATGGATGGGCCCATGTTTTATTCTCTGCATCCTCACAACTAGAACAAAAACACTGATTGTTTCGTGATTGAGAAAAAAAAATATTTCAAGGCTTTTCCATTATTTTTCTAATCTAACCCAAGAAACTTTGCATTTGTTTGCAAAATATTTGCCTTCTCTCTCACAAAAAAAAAGATTTTATTTTGCCCCCTCCAAGAAACTTTACGTTCTCTTACAAAACCTCTGTGGTCCCATGAGAAACGGTGCATTTCGCTGTATTAAATCCTTTAATACAGGAGTTGCACAAGGAACACAATACTTTTGAGACAGGTGGTGGAAAAAGCACTGAAATATAATTTTTCCTCTCATCTAATTTTTTTTTATTTACATTACCATTCTTTTTAAGGGTCCTACTTTCATTTGGTAATCTGTCATCTTCTATAGTTCTGTAGGGAATGTGGTTATATATGCACCAAAATCACAAGAGAAGTCACCTGGTAATAGAGGGAGTGTTGTGAAGGACAGAGAAACAAAGGCTGTCCCGACCGATCTTGAGAATACATCCTGATACCAAGAGAAAAAACAGAAGAAGACCGCAGGCTCCCAGAGACGTGTTGAGAGAAACAGTCCCTCTGCGAGACAAAAACATCATTGTTAATGTGGCTGTGTTGAGTCCCATCTGCATAAAGTGGAATGTGAAAAAAAAGGAAATATAGAAAAGTCAACACATTCACCTTCTAACGTTCTCATCTACACAGCTGGCATAGATCCAGTAAAGAATAAGGGAAAAGCAGTAAATAGCCATGCACACAGCGATGGCTGACACGAAATAGCAGACGGAAGGAGAACTAGAGCCTTCAACGATCAGAGCCTGGCCAGATGCATTATAATGAACACTTCCATAGAGGATGCACCGTCCATCAAAGTGCCCCTAGAATTACAATAAACAAAAGTCATCCATACCTGCATATGATAAATATAAGGAAAAACAACAGAAGAGGACATCTAGGGGTCATTTTCTTACTTATTTGCGAACTATGTGGACATGCAAAGACAGAAGGAAAGTGCTGTGCTAAGAGCTTTTGTCCCTGTATCATATGACTCTAATGAGCCATAATATGGTGCAAGAGGCCGGCAGATCACATGGTGATTCAATTTGAAAGAGGTTCTGACCTGGGATCAGCAACATAACATATTCTATATTCGATTGCATATATAAATAACAACAATGTAGCTATTATGGAAAAACATTCGTTAATTTTCCCCCAAAAAGTAAGAAAATAATCGGACCATTTCAATCAACATACTAACATGCTGTACGCTCATACTATGTTATATATTAGCATTTAACTGAATGATGTATAACAAAACAATGTTTCAAATGCCCCATTAACAAACTGTCACCATGATCATCTTGCTACTTAAAACTCTGAGAGACAAACTTGATCAGTTTCTTAATGATGGCATTTTTGTGCTCACAAAATAGCAATGATCGGACACTGTGGCGATGATTTTAGTTAATCGGTGTTACCTGAGTGAGTGTCATCCATGCGGCAGCTATCACCCCACAAATGAAACAACCAGCGTAAAGGACAAGCTCCAAAACTAGCAGCCATGGCAGCCCCATCATGAACATGCTCTCACAGAGTCAAGCAGCCGAATACCTCATTCATGTGCTCTGCGAGCAGTCCTAAAGCATGTCCTGTCCTCACAACAATGTTGCTTTTCAGAATAATTTTTGACAATTGGGCCGGAGAATTTCACAGCATTGCTATTAGGTGCAATAAAAGACGGCATTCAGTAAAGGCAGGAAAACATTCCAGGCAGCCTACGCAGTAGAGCTATAAATAATCATTTACTGAAAAACATTTTATTTTTTTTAAATATCAGATATATGGACATCTTCTAATTACAGATAAGATGGTAAAGCATAAAACAGGTATAAAGATATGATCTCAAACACAGTCAGCAGTTTTGTTTTGTTTTATTACTGAAGCATGAAAGTGAATAATCTGCATCTCTATGTCTGTGACCATCCATCATTACACTAATGATAGTAATAGAAAATTTGCAGTTTATTAGAGTAAAAATAAAGTTACTTACTAATAGCATTATAGCCTAGCTACTTATTTCCCATGCAATTTATGGGGACACATTGCACATTCTTCCAAATATCTTGTTTTGTGTTCAGCAGAAGAAAGAAATCCATACAGTTTTGGAACAGCTTGAGAGTGAGTAAATGGTAATAGGGATGAACTATGCTGTTAATTCGTCCTCCAAACCAATAGGTGGCAATGAACGCTTTTCAACGATCTTCGTCGACACGTAGAGTGACACTGAATGACTGAACTTTGCAGCGTTATTGTCGACGTTGTTATAGTTTTGTAAATGAGGTTGAATGTGTTTATTGTGTTAATAATTTGATAAATCAGACTCTGGAAAGCTACGTGTTTTTATATTTATCATGATGATCTCTTTGGAAACCTTATACCTCGTATTATTGAGCATCATCGTGTCTTCTTGTGCAGCAGGTAGGGAGTCACTACAAATCAGTGGAACGTTATTATTCTGTTACATTGTTTTAAAAACGTTTACATAATTCCCGCCAGTATGTCATAGTTACTAAAGTTATTGTTGCTGCATTAAAATTCTATAAACGTGGCATTGCCTACTACTCATGTCCCTGTCAAAATGTAAATAAGCATGTGATATTTTTATTTAAGTTATTCCAAATAAACTTGATACTTTTCCCTCATTTTCTTCCCACATACCATCACGTCTTATTTCATCAACTGACACGGGTAACTTAAACAATAACCAATATTTACATTTAATATTTGTGTAAATTGTAGGCTGTTGAAGATACTCGATTGAAATTGTTTATTTTATAAACGTGTCTATAAATAATAAATCATATTTTTTATTGTACATCTGTGTCCAAGAAAAGACTAAATCAATAAAATGTTCCATAAGCTAAAGTCATGAAGGTAGCAAAATTTAATAAACGCATGGCAAAATATTTCCAGTATGGTTTGTTAGAAAACTATTAAAATCTATTAAGAGCAGTTTTAATAAAATGAAACTCTTGGGACATAAAGGTAAGAAACTGAATTGCGGTATTTTAGTGAAAACTGTGTAGAAATGTTTACAAGGCCTTGACACAACTATTTGCTGTAAGCAGAGACTTTGAGATAAATAAGGATTTGTTTTGGCAGTTGATGAGATGGTGTTGATTCCTGGTGGAAAAATGATGATGGGAACCAGTGCTGCTGATGGGAGAGATGGGGAATCGCCAACACGGGCTGTGACTCTCCAGCCATTTAAGATAGACAAGTATCCTGTCACTAACTCTGACTTTAGGTATACATGCCAGAAACTGGCTCAAAATCTACTTGACCCTCCAGCTGCTTGTATCTTCTTTTACTGGCCTTACACAAGTGCTTCTGTTCATTCCAGGGAATACGTCAGACAGAAGAAATACAAAACAGAAGCTGAAAAATTCGGTTGGAGTTTTGTGTTCCAGGATTTTGTGTCAGATGAACTGAAAAGTAAGGTCACTCAGAAAATTGAGGTATGAACCCCAAGCAGGAACATAAGGAAACAAAATCTACTGGTCAGTAGGCCAAAATTGAAAAAAAGTCTATTTCTTTTGGTTTTTTAGAGTGTTAAAGGGTAATTTACATAAATACAAACACTGTCTTTTATCGGATTTTCTCTTAAACCCTTTGTTCTCTTGAAAATGACCCATTTCTTCTTTCCTAGTCAGCTCCATGGTGGTTACCAGTCGAGAAAGTGTTCTGGAGACAGGTGACATACTTAACACACTATGTATTATTAAGTCTAGAAGTGTATAAATGATTTTAATCTGTGGCAAACAGGATATACTGATTATATATATGTGTATATGTGTGTATACACATATATATATATATATATATATATATATATATATATATGTGTGTGGGGGCAGTCGTGGCCTAATGGATAGGGAGTTGGACTTGTAACCCAAAGGTCGCAGGTTCGAGGCCCAGGTCCGGCAGGGATTGTAGGTGGGGTTAGTGAATAACCAG
>JAUMHG010000024.1:3530960-3547176 GCA_032359395.1 Enteromius anoplus
ATATATATATTTTTTTTTTTTAATCAAACTTTATCACTTAATATTTTTACAAATAAATGACAATGTTAAGGCCTATGTCAAAACATCTCTGTCTAAACAGACAAACGGGAACTGAAGTTTTGCATTTTAAGTTTATCAGCTGACATCAGTTCTTTACATACATGTTGCAAAGGCCATTTGAATGTAGACCGTGTGATTGATGTGAAAAATTTTCATATCATCTTCACAAACAAGCTCCCACCGATGTTCTTATAATAATAATATTATAATAACAAAACTGACACAGTCCTTGAATTAGACCCAACAATATTTAATATAAATTAAATTTTTGTTCCACAAACAAAAAGGCCACGTTTTGACATGTGAAAAGCCACAGTGAGGGGAAGTCTACACACAATGGCATGACTAAATGGACACAAGACAATGTATTCCACAGCATATAATAGGCAGAAAGAAGAAGCATAACAGTATTATTAATAAGATCCTCAAATTTTAAAGACCTTTTAGGCATACTTTAATTTTTTGGAGAGCATTTAATGGTTTGTATGTATCTGTTTTGGTACAAAGTAACCAACAATTAAAGATGTTTCCCCACATTTAAAGGACACAGGCTACTGTACAGTTTTATCAGTGAGGGTTATTTAGGGTTAACTGCTTTCACAGTCCCCTCTCTTATTTCAGACAGCTTAAGAGGGCCAACTACTTGTTTACTTGTGCATCTAAAGAGAAAGTGTCTCCTGCTGCCATAGGCAACCCAGCAGTGGGGATAAAGCAGCTAATGATCACAGTCACCATGGTGAGGGCACATACAGAAGGGACACACATAATGAGAAAAAATAGGAAAAAATAAAATGTTAGATAGCAGTGCTGAATTTTTATGATTTGGTAGGTTTATGAAACAGGTTTTTATTCTTAACTTAAAAGCCCTAAGAAATGAATGGGATTTTTAAACTTAAATAGTAGGCTACTGTAATGAACCCTAACAATGTATGAATATAAATTAATAGACTACATTTGAATAAAGCAATAAGCTAATTTTAGGAAAACTACATTTTAGTCATTAACTAGAGCTAGTGAAATAACAAGATTACAATGGCGATGTTATTAGGTGGGTATAATATGAATGCAGCTCCAGAAAGCTGACCTGCTTGCTTATTCTGTCCTGTTTTATCAAAAGAAAATGCAAACGTTCACGGAAACTGAACACTGGAAGGTGACTAGGCTCCATGTAAGCAGATTATGGTCACGTGATTTTATGTTCCGTCTTCGCGAATGATAAAAAAACCCCAAAAAACAATTATTTAAAACATGCCTGGGAATGATTATGAGACAAAGAACACAACAATGTGTTGAATGTTAAATTCACATTTAAATTAACAAGTAGCCTTCAAAGTGTCCATATTTGACGCAAAAGTCTAATCTGCCACAGCAAATAAATATGTTCCTGCTATGTCTTTGTAAGTGGGTTAAAAAGGGAAATGTCCTTCACGGAACTGACCGTATGACATTTAAGCAGACTTCCGCCAGGCAGTGTCGTCTCGAGAAACATAAGCAAATAAATCTCCTCACCTGCTATGGTTTCGGTCACGTGACTTTTTACAGGTTTCGTTTTCTACACTGCAGGTGAACTAGAACAGCCTACAATAATGTGCTTTGTAACATAATTCCATATTCTTCGGTTAGATATCTGCAGGAATATCCGTGCCGTTTCCAAGATCCTGCTGTAGGCTATATTAAACTATTGGCTAAGTCTAACAGGCTATTTAATAAAAAACATTATGTTCCCGTAATCCTTTGTTAATTTGCAAAACAGAAAGTCATACAGCCAGCGATATCCATAGTAAAACTGAACTAAACAACTGAACACTTATTATAATCTACTGCATTGCATTCAACCAAAGATAATTGTGTGTGGCTCAACATTAGCCTACCCTTCACCCATTTTAAACTAATAATGTTGTTAGGGTTCTCAAAGGGACATCACGTCAACACCTTTTTGGAACCTATACACAGATGTGGTTTTTAGTGTTTATCTTAAAATTGAAACCTTATGATAAAGAAATCTTTCCATTGTTTATCAAACCTTAACCTTTGAATCTTGTGTCTACTATACACTGAGCGAATAATAGCTTTAATTACACATACTGCATTGATTAGGGAGAAGAAGGTGAAGAACATGCAATGAGTGAAATTTGCCCTCTGATTATGAATGTTATGGTTACTTTTTTGGCAAGATAGAACCTGGTTATTGTTGCATATAGACTGCAAACCATTGCTTTCATTAAAAGACTCAGTCTGTTGACTGCAAAGAATGAGAGAAAATTGCTACATCCGCTTTTCTGTAACCTTCTCCCATGAGGGGAGGAAACCTTCACTTCACATTCCTGAGATAATCAACACCGCAGATGAAGAGAATTTATGCTTTCATGTGCATATGAATACGTTTTTAAATGATCTAGCACATTATATCAATACATATGCATATAATTAATGTGATTAATCCTCGAAGAAAGATTAGAGTTAAAATATACAGAATTTCCTTTTAATATGTCTGCTAGAAAAATTATTCTACAGAGTTCTTCATTTAAAAAAGAAAAGAAAAACAGTAATTAATCACATTAAAACAAGTATAAGTACTTAAATAAAGTAAAAACAACAACAACAAAACAAGTACCAGAACTTACACTGACTTATAACTAAATGCACTGTATATGGGGAAAAAAAACTAACAAAATAAAAACAGGAAGGGTACTGACCAGTATAGCCTACATTTTACTGACATTTACTGGCATGACCACAATGCATTTTGTGATCCAAAATATGAGGAAAACACTTGTATAATATCAATTTGGAAGGTTCATTCATGTATATTGCTGTATACTGCATCAAATGTTTACAGTATTGTCAGTATGAAAAGTAAATACTGGTGAGGTCTTGGAGGTGGAGTTGTTGGAAATATGATCTCTTGATTAATACAATAACACAGCATGAACCATACATAAATCTTTATTCTAGTTTATTTTTGGTAGCGCTTTATTTTATAGCCCTGTTCCTCATACTTGACATATATGGACTTATATTAATTACAATAAGTAGTAAATTACTAAGTATTAACCCTGAACCTAGCCGTAAGCCTAACGTATATATTACCAGTACTTACTTAGGTAATTACATGCGAGTACACATACTGTAAAATAAAGGGCAACCTAATGTTTTTACTTTGTCTTCATGTTCATGGTCATCTCTCTAAATTACACTGTTAAGTAAGAAACACTTTTATAAAATCTTCCTCATTTTCTACACGACTTAAATATAGCAGTAATTCATTTAATTTTACTAATAAGTAAACTTGTTTTTTTTTTATTTCTTCAACATGCAGGCAAAAGCACAATCATGTTTGTGCTGGAGTCTATTAATAATTATAATATATGTATAATTACTTAAATGGTCTATGAATTCACACTAGATTGAACGAGAGTTGAATAGCTTTGCATTGAAGAAAGCCTTACAGCAAACACACCAGGTGAGTGATTTTCCTGCGAGTTCCCCTCCCCCTCTGACCGGTGGAGTAGAGGGCGTCACCTCCACAAGCATTGTCTCTATGGCTACAGCATTATAGAGCACAGGCTTGTATTAATATCCCTCAGGGTTATGTGTTTGCAACTAACCATGGTTTCGTGGCCTGCTGCCTGCCTTTGTAATAGAACTCATTACAATGAGTCTCCATTTCAAGTTATAGTTATACAGTTTATGAATTGCTAAGATATTCTTTACTAAGAATTACAGGAATAATGTAGCCTGTGCTTTTAAAAGCATGTTTCATTTTGAATCCATGTGTGCAACTTTCTTTATATTTTGTTTGCTGCTCAATGTGCATCAGCTGAAATAATCTAATCATCTCTGAAAGAACACCTTCTGTTTTTATTGAATTTATTTAGAAATTACAATGAAATCAAGTACAGACATTTAGTATATGAAGAAGGTAAACTAACATTTTGTGCCTTGTGAGTTTCTTCTGTAACCTCTTTCCCTTGCTCAGACTGGTTTTGGTTGGATCTGTCTGTCACCACCAATAGCAAACAGTACAGCTTGCCTAAGGTTTGTAAACCGAGTGGTCGCTCTCAGGATGTGTCATATTTCTGCCCTAATTGTACAACAAAGGGCCAAACAGGTACAACCACTCCAACCGTCTATTGTGTGCTGTAACTGACCATTTGTTTAATATATCAGCGGCTGAAGTTTTTTACTTTCCCGCACATTTAATTCTGATAATATAAAAGCAAAAAGATTGACAAATATTTAAATTGATTATCTAGACAACACACTCAATGTCTTTTAAATCTGTAAAAATCTCTATGAATGATAAAACAATTGTACAAAAGGTTGTAACTATACAGAAAGGAATGTTGTACAAACTGAAACCTAAAAGGAAAAACAAACCATGTCCAGTTTCTGTGTCCAGAGAAATTTTCATAAGCAAATACATGTAAAGAGCTAACTTTTTTCTCTTACTTCCTCTTCAGTACATAAGTGACAGATAAGCCATCAGACTGACTTTCCTAAAATAATATTACATTTCTTATATATTTGCCTATTTATGTCTGCTTACAACAGTTTTAAATATACATTTTGACACCACGTTATGCCTTTGATAAACTTTTGACACAAAAAAAAGCAAGAACAGCTGAACAAAAAACATGACATTTAAACAACAGCGTATAAAATATTATAAATGTATATGAAATGTATAAAACACTAATCCCTGTGGGTAAGCCTTTGAAACCAGCCCTTAACGCACACACACATACACACACACACCAGTCTTAAACAGCCGAAAAGCAAATATTGACAGCACTGCATGACCCTTCATTGCGGAGTCCTTTAGAAGTATCTCCACCCTTTCTGTGAGATCTTCAAAACCTTCTAATTACTTTTTGTGTGTGTGTTTTTCTACAAAACAATTATTACACATTTAAACATAGTCCTTTCTATCATATCCACCACTGGCGGAGCGTGGAGCGGAGTAGCCCATTCTTGGTGGCTTGTACTTCTTCTCTCGTGGAGGACAGGTGCAGCACAGCATTGCTCCTCCAATCAGTAACAGAGCAGCGGAGGCAAACCCTATGTAGATGGATGCCCCAAGCTCTCTTTGTTGAGCGGTGGTCAGTAGAGGGTTGTAGAAGTCCCGAATGGTTTGGTTTGCCACCCAGGCAGCCGGAATTAACTCAAGGATGCCGGCAATAATGAACATCACACCGGCGACGATCATCACTTTCGCCTTGGATGCTTCATCCTCGATACAATTGGTGCACTTGGCGCCCATGACGGAGATCAGCACGCCCAGGATGGCCAAGATGATGGCGACGACCGACATGGCTCTGGAAGCCTGAAGGTCCTGAGACAGAGCCAGCATGGAGTCATAGACCTTACATTGCATCTGTCCAGTGCTCTGTACGACACAATTCATCCATAAACCTTCCCAGATGACCTGTGCCGTGACGATGTTTGCTCCAACGAAAGCCGAAACACGCCACATTGGGAGAGCGCATGTCACAATGCTAATGATCCAACCGATAATGCCCAGGGCAATGCCCCCGATCTCCAATCCCATCGACATGGTGCCTCTTCTTGCCTTTTTTTGACCTAGGAAGAGTTGCGAAGATTATACACTATATAAATAAAATAAAAGCTGTACTAACACAGTATTAAATAATGGAGGGAGGAATGTCATTTACCTAGTGCTGAGATGTCAATATGGATGTCTGAGTCCCAGTCCTTCCTGTCTTTGTGCTTTTGAAAGTGCTGTAAAGCCAAGCAGCCTTTATATTCCAAAGAGACAGGTGCGAGTGGAGGAGGACCTTAATGTGATGACATAGAGGATGAGAAGCAGGTTTTTGCACGTCACCTGCCTGCAATGGCCACTGCGGGGAGAAGAACAATATGCTGGTATTAGCTTTCCCTTGTAATCCAATTCCTATTAACATTGTGTGAGAAACAGGCTCAGCCAGGAAAAAGCACCTGGAAGAACAAATCAATAACCAAAGGGGTGGAGGAGAGGGCTAATATTTCAACTGAATTACACTGGAGATGTTAGTGATGTTGTACATTAAGGATCTCCAACTTAAAGATTAAGACAGTGTTGATGAATTTTATTGACTGACTTCAAAAGTGTTTTTTTTCTTTCTTGGAGTATGAGTTGGAGTTGAACAGAAAATCATTAATGCTGTTTCTGTTTCCCCTTTTTAATCCATATCATCATAATAAAAGGAGAAACTGGCTTTTGCGATGCAACTAATGGGTTATTTTTAGTGTCTGAATGATATCTTAAAAGCTAGAATGCTGTGTAAACAAACCCAAAATATTGTCAGAATATGCCATTTTAAAGGAATGCTCTGATTCATTAGCTTGTACTACTCTCACAAACATGGGAAATATGTCTTCCCAACAGTGTTGAGGAAAGTTATTTTTATATACAATGCATTACAATATTGCTGTACTCCCTAAAAATCTAACTATTTGTGTTGTTTTTTTTTATATAAAAATGTATATTTCTGGCAAATGTAAATGCCCTTTCACAATAAAAGTGAAAATAATAAACCTCAGCCATTTTGGATGGCATGAAGCATAGAATGCAGGAGAAGAAGTTCAGCAATAATAAAAAGTAGAATCTTAAATAATATTTGCTTTTTTATTGGTTAATAAAATGGCATTAAATACATCAAATATATTTGATTATAGTAGGCTTGCATTTTATTCTTTTAATTAATTAATTTTTTTGCAAAATACTGAAGTCTTTGTGCATATGAGATGAGAAATGCATGCTCACATTTAGTTTAGAACAGGGCTGTCCAAACTCAGTCCTGGAGTTTAGCTCCAACCCTAAAGAAAAGACACCTGAAGAAGCTAATCAAGCTCTTAATAGGCATGTTAGAAACCTCCATGCAGGTGTGTTGGGGCAAGTTGGAGCTAAACCAGACACTTGCCCTCCAGGACCGAGTTTGGAAAGACCTGGTCTAGAACAAGGGTGTCAAACTCAATTCCTCACAGCCCTGCAAAGTTTAGATTTAACCCTAATTAAACACACCCTATCCAGCTAATCACAGGCTTATTTGAAAACTGCATGGTTTGTGTGTTGAAGCAGGGTTGGAACTAAACTCAACCCACACAGAGTTTGACACCCCTGGTCTAGAACTAGGCCTACAGCAACCATCTTGTTTACACATCACACACAACGCCTCTGCACTCACTCCCGATTTCTCTGAACATGGGGAGCTGTCAGTAAATAAATAGAACAAAGTAACGTACGTAACTTATTTAAAAAGGTAGGCCTATCTCAGATATTTTTTTGTAAATTAATTGTAAATTAAAAAGTAATGAGTAAATAGTTACTTGAAAAAATGATCTGATTCTGTAACTTACGTTACTTAAACCCCTAACTTCCCGGAACAATAGAAGTGGACATAAAACGTAAGAAACCAATGGATGTGAAAAATGGACTTTTGCAAAAGCACCCTCAGTTAAAACTATAATAATAGGAAATTGACTAAACAAATTTGGTAAAGGCTCCTGTGCCCTTTGAAAAGTGTCGAGATTCATTAAATGTTTTCATAGCGCCGAGCAATGCAGCCAATAACAGGGTGCGTCTCTATCAGCTCCCTTGTTCAGTAGTAAGGGCACTGATCAGGGAGTCGACGATTTTAAGGCCTGTCTCAGTGCACTGGAACGGTCTCCAATGGAAAAATTCAATGGCACTGGAAAAATCCCCAAATGCAACGCAAAAACTATGGAGCATCAGCATTCACGGTAGCGTCACATTTCTGAAGCGTGAAACATAAATGGCAAGCCGTTCTGACTTTTATTCCATCTCAGGATATGACTTCTTGATATGAACAATTATATTTTGACTAGTTAAAATGGAATTGTTGGTATAAGGAATCTAATTGTTGATATCAAAAAGTCACAAATCTAAAGTTTTGTTGCTCTAACAGCCATATACCCTTTACACACAGCAAATTTTCAAGAGGGACAGCCCAAGCATTTTATGTGGTCCTCAATATAAGGGAAAATGATGCAGTACAAGTAAAGTATCTAAAGTAATTTCAGGATGTTCCCTATTATTTTAAATTATCACAATGAAATTTTAAGATAATTTACCTCTTTTAAAAACTTATTTAATAATCAAATTTCCTTTATATGGTTTGTTTCTTAAAAGTAACTTAAACAATGTAAACTAAGTTTAAATTCAGTCTTTAGTTGTTTGCATTTATGATTATATGTTGAACACCAAATTTGTACAGAGGTCTTCCCAAAAAAAGATTAAATTGAAAATTAAAGTAAAATTAAATTAAATAATAATTTTAAAAAAATGCATTAGAATAAAGTAATTGATTCTTGGCATAATGCGCACTGTCCCTTTTAAATAAACTACAAATAAAACGATAAACTAAGTGTTTGCTAAAACATTATAGCACCCACTGATTAACACTAACATGATAACCATCTTACAACATGTGAAACGTTGCTTAACCCAGGGGTAAAACTGGTCTTTACTGGTCAATGTTTTAAAGATAACTCTTGGTTAAGCGTGCAGTGTGGAAAGTCCTCAAACTCAACAAATTATCAAAGAACTGAAATGAACACATGGAAATTCTTTAATTTATTGCCGTTAATTGTTTTTTGATAATCAATTGTAAATCAATTATACGCATTCAAATACATGTTCTAATTAGTTAGTGATAAACAACAAACATACAAACATGAACAATAAACTAACGAAACTTTGGGAGGTGCCTGCACATAGTCTCATAGTTTTTCTGTTGTGTTGTCCAGTGGAATTTGAACCTAGAGGCTAAATCCAGTCTGGTGTTTGTGTCCCTCTACTGAGAGAAACAAAACAGGTTTTGCATACCTCCACTTATACTTTATTTTGTAACTGTTTTGTGACTGTTGGTCATTGCTGAAGTCCAAAGCTTCTTTGTAGATATTTTCCATACATAGACAGTTGTCAGTCTGATTTTAACAGCGTTCAGAGAATGAGAATTCAACTGAAAAAACCATAAACACAACTAAACATTAACAGAGTAGACTGCAGGTCAAGCTAAGTATCAACATATTAGTACAATATTTCCCAAACCGTTATTACTCTTTGAAATGAAAGTATAAAAACATGAATTCTCAAACAGCTTTAGCTTAACTTTAAAAGAAAAGTAAAAACAGTAAATCAAAGCACGCAAGATGTCAAGACTACAAAAAATAAAACCACAGGCATCCCATATTAATCAACTCACAGATTTGAAACATACAGTCCAAACAATGTAATACACAAGATGATTGATACAAGTAGTGCTAAAATATATCTATGTAAAAAAAAGTATGGAGTGACAATGGAAACCAATGAAACAAAACAACAGCAGATAGAAATATTCACATGGAGAAAAAGTAAACACAATTTTGAGTTACCTCCAACTCAACTCACAATTATCTTTCAAAATGAAAGACAGACAGTATGATATTAAAGTCCTCTGAGGTCCTCAGACATAGTCTCTCTTGTTGTAGGTGCTCGGAGCCATTGAGTGGTGGGCTGAGTAGGCAATACGACTTTGTGGTGGGTACCTCGTCTCATCCTTAGGTGGGCAACTGCAGCACAGGATGGAGCCTCCGACCAGCAACAGCGCTGCCGCGGCCCAGCCGAGGTACAGAGATGCCCCTATTTCCATCTTCTGAGCTTCTGGAACAACTGGACTGTAGAACTCCAAAATAACAGTGTGCGCTGACCAGGACACGGGAATAAGCTGCATGACGGCTGCTGTGATGAAAGCGGCACCGGAGCTGATCATCACACGGGCTTTGGCCCCTTCATCTTCAATGCAGTTGGTGCACTTGGCCCCCACAATAGCGACGAAGAGCGCTAGGACACCCACTATGATGGCCACCACCACCAGAGCGCGGGCCGCCTGTAAGTCTGCTGGAAGAGCCAGCATGGAGTCGTAGACTTTACACTGCATCTGTCCAGTACTTTGAACCACGCAGCTCATCCAGATTCCCTCCCAGTACACCTGTGCCGTGACAATGTTGGTACCGATGAATGCAGTGACCCTCCACATGGGCAAAGCACAGCACACAACGCTGAGAAGCCAGCCAAGAACCGAGAGCGTGACTCCCACTAACTCCAGACCAAAAGCCGCCATGTCTCCGTACTTTCTCCTTTCAGACTCCCTCAAAATCTCTTTTGAGCTCTCTCTTGTGTTCACTGAGGCTTGCCGTCCTTCAGATTATTACATCAGGAATCTCCCAAATCACCAAGGACCATTCAAGCATGGAGGCGGGTGTTGACGCACTGAATCTCCTCTTCAAGGATTGCTGGAATGTTCTGTCCTGTCCTGGTAGAAACTTCCCCAGTTCTAAGAACAAGGGCTGACCTACCTGGGATCTGACATTAGGTGATAAGCCACAATCTTGGTATTGGTTAGCGCCCTCATAAAAAATAGGAGCTACTTTCTGTAAAGCCCTTAAACAATGTTGCTTCCGGTTTGTTTAAACCAAAGGTTGAGACTGTTTGCCGATGTTAATAGATAACCCAAGGTAGACCTGGAAAAAATGCTCTTTAATGGACAATCATTGACAACGCCAATGCAAACACCTTAGTGTAGGCCATAATGCATGCATGCTTATGTCTTAAAGCGATACTCCACCCCAAAATGAACATTTTGTCATTAATCACCTACCCTTATGTCATTCCAAACCCGTAAAAGCTTGTTTGTCTTCAGAATAAAATCATTGGGTTTGGGTTTTGAATGAATTTGAATGAATGAATGAATTAAAATTAAAAATTTGGGGTGGCGTAACCCTTTAAAGCAATAGTTTTTAAACCCACACAGTAAATCCGGGTGTGGAAAATGCAAAAAAAAAAAAATCATATATATATATATATATATATATATATATAAACAAATAAAAAAATATATATGTAAAACTAATGTTTTCCATGTCTCATAGCTATCAAACCATGCAGTCATTAAATTTTATACGTTTCTTAATATGGATGTGGAAATTGTCTGAAAAAACATTACTATTATTGTTTAGAAAGTTCCTCAATGAAATACAATAGAAATGTACACTGTCTCACACAGTTTTTCTTTTCAGTAGTTAGCAGTAGGCCTATACTTAAACACACAAACTACTGATTTTAAAGTCCTGGTAGCAATATAGGCCAACTTCGATTGCAGGTCATAAAACTAGCGTTAAGATGCCCCTTTCCTGGTTGTATAAGGATTCAAATTAATGACACAACCCAAAAACAAGTGAACAGAGAAGTGAAACTAGGCAACTGATTGGCTATGTGTAAATGAAGAGTTAGACATTTGTAGTCAAAAAAACAAAACAAAACATGCTGAGAATGTGAGCAGATAAAGTGAAACAGAAGTAACCTATCATATTTTTCTCGATATATCTATTACAGTTCATGCTTTGTTCACTTTGGAGAAAAAGACACAATTCTTCAGATGTGGGCACACTTATGAAAGCAGGAGTGTGTGGCAATGTTGAAATTAAATGATCTTTTGTGAGTAGGAATGTTACTTACACTTACTTTACTTTACACAAAAAAACCACACAAAAAAGTTGTTATTCAACCAAAATGCTAAAACTTTACTTGTGCTTTTATCATGACATTGATATTAAATATGTACCAAACAGCTCTAAATGTGTGGCTTTTACAAAATTGTCATTGGCGTGAAGATGAATTGAGTTGACCAAAATGTCTTCAAAATGCCATTTAAAAAATTTTAAATTATAGCCAGACTTTTTTGTTTCTTCAGTGATTTAGTTCCTCTAATGGCTAATTTATTCTACAGTGTGAAGTACTTTTATCTTGTTTTGTTTATGTTAGAAATCTTTTGGCCTCTGATGTAAGATTTGTGTATTTTCTAAACAAGATTAATGAATGCTTTCCTGATAAAACCACTTAAAAGATACACAAGAAAGAGAGGGTCGTCTGTATAACAATATGACATTTTACAGTATAAACAACTGGAGTACAATGAACGCATCCGAGAGATTCCAATTAAAAAAACATACAATGACATGTTTAAACCAGTCAGTAAACATTTGATGAATTCACCGAGTTGATAGATAACCTTCTTGACATGAGGAACTTGATAAACATTTTACTGGATATTCAATAAAAGCCGCGGTTCTCAAAAATAAAGCTGGGGCACGCCCAGAGAGCCTTAAGATGAGGATATTGAAAAGCTTTGTAGTACACACTCTAAACCGATATAACCTTTTATGTGCAGTGAAAAATAAAAGAGAAGAAGAAATGATTGCCATGTTTACAAGACAGCCTGAAACCGGTCTGTGTTTGATAGTTGAGCGTGACATCATTTGCAGTGTGTTGGCCTACTTCCTTCTCAGAGAACATGATAATATTTAGATGAGTTTCTGTGAGGCACCTTAATGGAGATGACTAATGAGTTTCAGTGGAAAGATATTGTTCTTTTAAAGGGGCGGAGTTGTGGGAGGGGCCAGTGGCTCTTGTGGCACTCCATTGGCCACTTGACTAGTAATGTTTACAATAATATATGTAATATTTATTAATTTATTTATAAACTGGAAGAATCGCCTACATCCATGCCCTAGCAAGCAAAAATGTGTAATGACATTTTATCATTTATAAATAAATGTAAAAAATAATCATAATAGCCTAATAATTATTATAAATAAAGTACAGGCGCAAAAGACATTTTCAAATTATACATCTGTAACTTGTCAAAAGGTAAAAGTGTTTTCTCCTTTCTCCTCCTTGTTTTCTGTTTCGACGTATGTGACAGAACTTGAATGAATAAAGAAATAATAAAATAATAAACGACAACACGTCGTCAATGCCATTACATATGTAGCCACTAGTGGGCATATATTTACCATACAAAACAACTGTCAATCACAAGTAACACACTGTAATCACGAAAATTAATCTTTTTTTGTGGACTTAAGTGTTATGTAATTCTATTAAGCTGTTTTAATCATACTGTTTTTATTTGGTTAGGCCTATATGTTAAAAATTGATTTAGGCTACTAATATTTTAGCAATCATTTATTTTAGCTACATTTAAATAAACATATGTAGCTGATTAACCTTTATCATTTTTTAAAAAATATAGCTAAAATAATAATGCTTGCAACCACTTACTTTAAAAAAAAGAATTGCGTTATGTGCTATAGACAGTTTCACATTTGACATTAAAAGTCGTCTGTTTCTTTTTGTAAATGCAGCATCTACTAAATTCCTTTAATGTTAATTTAGTGCTGCTTATATCTATGTCATATTCATGTTTCTCAAAGTAGTAAAGCAGAAATGGTCCAACATTATTTGAGAAGTTTCAAAGGGGTTATGTTTATCTATTGAGTTCAAGGCTTACAGCTTTCTCAGAACCAATCCCATGGGAAACAGCCCTTTATCAACAAGACAGATTGTCTCTGTTAGACTCTCATATCATGTTTATTTTTCTGAATGTGATATTCTGCTGAAGATTAAAACACACAAGGGAAACACAAACACACCCTTTGCCAAACTGGAACATTACATTGACCTTAGTATTATTCTTAAATTAAGATAATTATATGCATATATAAACACATCTGAACGTTGCCATTTTGTGCCACAAAATAAAGCCATGTTAGAATTTTTAATGCATAATGCAATATAGTTCCTCCCACTCAGGTATATTTGTTATTTACAGCATAAGCAATTGGTTCTCATTGAATAACAATATCACCTCATTCACTTCTGCTTGTAAATGAGACTTTTTTCCCCCCTCACTTTTCTCCTTGCTATATTAGAGATTTGATTATTCCATGTTCCTGACAGTTGAACAGGCTTGTTGATGCAAGGATGAGCTGTTCAGTCTTGCCCAGACAAAGTGTCGTTTCACCTGTGCTCCGGCAGAAACTGGTCTGACCAGTTCAGGTGAGTACAGGTGCATTCCGGCTGCTCCTCCCCCTCACAGAGACACAACGTCAGGGGACTCTTGAGAAATAGTGCTAATGTGCTGAGTAAAATTCTGAGTAAATATAGCACATTTGTTACATATGTGTCATATCCCGAAACAATGTTTTACTTCAGATATCTTAGAGCACTAGATGAGATTATGGTCAGTGCTCAACAACCTAGGGAAAACATCACAAAAATACCCAAGTCTGCTCTATTGTGTCGTGTGAAACCAGCTGCTACTGTACTTCTTGATACTTTGCACAGCACAAATATGATAACGGTATATGGACAAGTTTCCCTGTACACTGTTAAAAGTTTTGTTAAAAATAAAATCAGTACCAAGTAGGTATTATGATCAGTTTCAATGAATAAATTCTTTGCACACAGACTGAAGTAGTTTAAGTTTTTAGTTATTTTAATTGTGATGATTTAGGCTCATGTTTAACAAAAACTCACCAAATCTCAACAAATTTGAATACTTCATAAAACCAATAAAAAAATGTTTTAGTGAATTGTTCATTTACTGTATTTGTACTATGTACAATACATGGTATTACTTGGTATACTCCTTTTGCTTTAATTACCGCCTCAATTCGGAGTGGCATGGAGGTGATCAATTTTTGGCACTACTGAGGTGGTATGGAAGCCCAGGTTTCTTAACAGTGGCCTTCAGCTCATCTGCATTTTCTGGTCTCTTGATTCTCATTTTCTGCTTGACAATACCACATAGATTCTCTGGGGTTCGGGTCTGGTGAGTTTGCTGTCCAGTCAAGCACACCAACATCATGGTCATTAAACCAACTTTCGGTGCTTTTGGCAGTGTGGGCAGGTGCCAAATCCTGCTGAATAATGAAATCAGCATCTTTAAAAAGTTGGTTAGCAGAAGGAAGCATGAAATGCTACAATATTTCTTGGTAAACGGGTGCAGTGACGATGCACCCCAAATCATCACAGACTGTGGAAACTTAATACTGGACTTCATGCAAATTGGGATATGAGCTTCTCCACCCTTGGTTTCCAAATGAAATACAAAACTTGCTCTCATCTGAAAAGAGGAACTCCCCAGCCTTAAGTCTGCCTACACTGAACTCGATAAAGCGACCACTGAAAACCATTTGGAAGTCCTACATTATATTTGTAGACATATATGTGTGACACACACATACACATTATAAATTTGACAATTTCTTATTTAATTTGTATAATAAACCCCACCCCCCTGAAGGTTATTATACCATCAGAATCTAATTCTATAAAATATATAAAGTAAGCCCTACACAATATATATGTATATATATATATATATATATATATATATAGTCTACATAGATTGGGGATTTATATATTATAAGAATGATGGTGGAACAGTTAACAAGTACAAGGTTTTTTGCAAGATTTGTAACAAGGAGTTTCAGTTTCACCGGAGCTGTTAAAGCTTGAGGTACCATATCAACGCCAAACAGTCTTTTGCGCTGACTATATTAAAAACTGAGGAGCGTCATTTTGCGGAGGCTTGTAAAGACCAGTTCCTGTCTGTTGCACGTAAGTGGGACGTCGAGGGCAAAACGACAACCATTGGGACAGACAGTGCACGCGACGTGGTTGTCGCAAGTCGATTGCACGCTATGCTGCAGAGAAGTGTCACAATGACAGCGGTTTGGGAATGCTTTTGGTCAAGGATCGAAAAGTTGTCGGTATAATAATAATAATAAAACAGTGTACAATAAGCAGAGTAAATAATAACAACAGTAGAAAAGTGCAAATAGATAAGATAAAAATATAATAAAATACAATAACATAACTATTATTGCAAGTGTTTCTGAAAAGTGACAGTGCACAATGAATAAAAGAGAGTAGGAGCATGTAATGGTAGGATGAAACAAACAAACTGTAAAAAAAAAATACCGTAATTTGTACATCCTGGTTAAGAGGAATGCCAAACAGAAAGCGGTGGGACATTGCAAAGACAAATGTTATGGTGTGTAGTATGTTTCGGCTTGATTTAAACCACCATTATTTGGCTGTGTTAATAAACAGACATAATATGAAAATTATGTATCTGTGTCCTGTTATTTATCTTTTGCTATGCATTTCAGGTAGTTGCAAATAGTGATTAATCAATTCTGGTTAAAAATTGTAATAATTTGACAGCCCCAATATATATATAAGTGTGATCTGTAAGTGTATAGATCTGTTTATTAGGCCATCTATATTTTTATTATATATATA
>JAUMHG010000024.1:3547276-3568398 GCA_032359395.1 Enteromius anoplus
TATATATATATTGTTTTTTTTATTGTTTTTTAATTATAGAAATTAAATAAATAACAATTTATACAATTTATAATTAAAAGAACTGAAAGTAAACTTTAAATCAATGTAATTTTTGATTGAAATAAATAATACTTCTTTTATATTAATTTTAAATTTCTTTATATTAATTTACTTAGTGTAGAGTTTTGAGACACCTCAACAATTTCCAAAAGCACGACCAATACACTTTTTTTTCCCTGGGAAAAATATGACTTTCTCTGAATAGCACTTTCTGTCTAATATTCTGTTCCTGAACTATATATCAACTTTCTTTTCTTACTAGCACATGTTCGTGATCTATTTTACTGATCCCTTCATAGACTTTTACATATATATTACCATTTTGAAGAGTAAGTACTATATAACCATATACCATAAAAGGAATGGTGTCCGCAACGAAAAATGTCACGGTAGTGACTCATTCAAGCCTGAGCTTAGTCACACCCCATGAAGTAACAACAAAACCTGCAGAGCGAGTCATTCGACTGAAGCCCCTCCCCCAAAACTCCACAGGCACTTTTAAAGCATCAGCACACAGCCTCTGAGACATACACCTGTAAGCGCTGCAAAGAGAGTCACCTCAAGAGAACCAGAGAAGCCAAAGATCATGGTGTCTGCCGGGCTTCAGTTACTGGGCATTGCCCTGGCCATCATAGGCTGGATTGGTGTGATTGTGGTCTGTGCTCTTCCCATGTGGAAAGTCACAGCTTTTATCGGCAACAGCATCGTCACTGCGCAGACTTCGTGGGAAGGGATCTGGATGAGCTGTGTCGTGCAGAGTACCGGACAGATGCAGTGTAAAGTCTACGACTCCATGCTGGCCCTCTCTTCAGACCTTCAGGCCGCCCGGGCCCTCACAGTCATCTCTGTCGTGATCGGGATTCTGGGCATCCTGCTGGCCATGGCTGGAGGCAAATGCACCAATTGTGTGGAGGACGAGGGCTCCAAAGCCAAGGTCGGTATCACTGCCGGTGTGATCTTCATCCTTTCTGGGGTGCTGTGTCTGGTCCCAGTGTGCTGGACGACCCACGTCATCATCCGGGACTTCTACAACCCCTTGGTGTATGAAGCCCAGAAGAGAGAGCTGGGAGCAGCTCTTTACATCGGCTGGGGATCATCTGCGCTCTTGATCATCGGGGGAGCGTTGCTCTGCTGCAACTGCCCACCAAAGGAGGAAACGGGAAAATACACAGCCAAATATAACGCTGCAGCTCGGTCTGCAGCTTCTGCACCATCCGGAAAGAACTTTGTGTAAACGATGAACTCTGAAATGAACTCTATAGTGCCTTAATGTTTACAGTCTTGGTTTGACCAGGATGTAGTGGCTCAAAAAGAGTTTGCGACAGGAATCGTGTGGACTTGAGAAGCAGTCAATGAAATGCTAATGTTACAAGATTTTCTGCATATAAGTTCGATGAGGAAAATGGGGAACCACGTTATAACGTTAAAACCTCTGCATTTAAAGGAGGATCATTTGATATCTGTGTTGTTTTAAGTGTGATCAGTTCCTCTTAAACTGTTTGATGTGTGTTTTTTCATTTAAAAATGTGTTGTTTTTTTTCAAGTATTTGAACTTTTATGATTTTGTAAATATTACTTTTGTACAGCATTTTTATCTGATATAAACCTGTTCAAAGGGAAAATAAAAAAAGTATTTGTATCACACCTGTTGTTTGTTGGAGTGTCTATTAACTTATAAAATGCATTTGCATGGGCGTTAACACAGGTGTCATGTTGCAGCCCTTCATTATGTGTCACCCACCCTGTGGCACTTAAAAGATTTCAAAAGAGTTCCAGTGTACAAAACATTCTCACAGGGAGTTGTCAAACAGTAAATCCAGGACAGGTGTGGTTTTTCAGGTTCTTTCTCAGAGCCAGTGCACGTAATAAGACAAGGCTAAACATGATCTGAAGTTTGGCTTGCGTTAACATGGAACTGATAGTAATTAGACAAAATTATAAACCTTTTTTTCCCCCAACTAAACAAGTTTAATTGTGAAAGTCAATAGCTGCTGGGGTCATGTGCGATTCAGAATTCAAACAGGATGCATTACTACAAGTCAGATTCAATTAGAATTACATTGAATTAGAATTGTTATACTCAATATAATATGAAAATGTTACTATTATATGAGGTCTGTCCCTAAAAATCTGTTTATCAGTTTGCCAAAAGGCAAAATAGTTACAAATTGACATTAAAGCGTGTTGCTAATTAACCAGAAAAATCAATGTTTGGCAAAATTTGAATAGGCCTAACTAAATATATTTAAGATTTTTTTTTAATTAAAGCTTATAGAAAATTATATAGAACATTTATACAAACACTTCATTTACCAGAATGCCTTACATGTGTTCATTCAATTTACCCATTTTGAAAACAACAAGAAGAACAAACAAACAAAAAAAATGCAAATATGCGAATATATTTATTTCACTCAGTATATACATACAGTTTAGTGCATTGATTTTTTCCTTTTTTCTAATTCAATTGCACCACCAGAAGGTGTCTCAAGTTCTTCATACACTTCATACAGTAGTCAAAGAATATCAAATATCAGGTTGCTTCTTTTTATGCTAGAACTCCGCCCAAAGTTTGAGGGCTATAAAGAACTGACAATTAAAACCCCTCGGACGCTTTGCACAATCCCAAAGTGACCTGCATCCAGCAACGATGGCATCTCAAGGCATCCAGATCCTGGGCATCATGCTTGCCATGATAGGCTGGATGGGGACCATCGTCGCCTGTGGCATGCCAATGTGGAGGGTCACGGCCTTTGTTGGAGCGAACATTGTCACGGCACAAATCATCTGGGAGGGTCTGTGGATGAGCTGTGTGGTTCAGAGCACCGGACAGATGCAGTGTAAGGTCCATGACTCCATGTTGGCTCTGTCTCAGGACCTGCAGGCTTCCAGAGCCATGGTTGTCATCTCCATTATGGTGGGCATCTTTGGATTCCTGATGGCTGTGGTTGGAGGAAAGTGCACCAACTGCTTGGAAGACGAAGCGGCTAAAGCCAAAGCGTGCATCGTTTCAGGGGTGGTTTTAATCATCGCTGGTTTTCTCATCCTGATACCTGTGTGTTGGTCCGCACACACTCTTATCAGAGATTTCTACAACCCTTTAGTAACAGTATCCCAGCGGCGAGAGCTGGGAGCGTGTCTTTACATTGGCTGGGGATCTGGAGGCCTGTTGATGCTGGGTGGTGGGCTGCTTTGTTGGAACTGCCCGTCCAATGATAATAGGCTCTATGTGGCAGCCAAATACAGCCCTGCCATATCTGTGATCCCAGCCATGGATTATGTGTGAGAATACTCTTGTGGCAAGTATTGTAAAAAATCACTGAAATAGACTATCACGCAAATTATCATGACTTTGTTGTTTTGTAAAAGAAGATGACTGAAGGAAAGCTGATGAAAATAGGTTCACAGTTGTTTGTTTGCAATAATAATGTGATCAAAATAAAATGTATTTGTGTGTCATTGGTCATTACAAATAATTTCCAAATACAGATGTAAACCTTTCTTTCATGCAAAAACACACACACTTAACAGTGTGAACATGCCTCTGTTGACCATTCCACAGCTGCTGTTTTGTGCCGCTGCTTTTGTACCCATGCTTACAAAGGATAAGTTATTATCGTCACCAAGGAGAAACTCTTTGCATTCCAACTACTGCTCAAAATCAAACAAGCACAAGCATTAATTACAGACTCTTGCTACATCTGTTTTAGAAAGGAATGCACATTATGTCCAGAAAAAAACAAAAGGAGAAATAAATAAAAGTGTTTTTATGTTATATATCAGTGAGAAGTGAGGATGTCTTGGATAATAAAAAGGAGAAATATTTAAAATATGTGGTGTGTAATGGTGGTCATTTGGCGGCATTCATTTTTTTTATGATTATTTAGTGACACTTAAAAATATTAAGTGCTGCAATTGCCTTGCATATTAAATGCATGTGAGATTGTGTAAGCATAAAAAAAAAGAAGTTTCCAAGATTAAAAAAAAATATTTATTTACAAATATGATGAATTTGGACTTAATATAAATGAAATAAAAAAATAAGAGATAAAAACACCAAGTAATCTTTATCTAGAGGGGTTTCATTGTTTTCTTTGTATTTATGTATTTATTTATTTTTGATAACAAATTGGTTTGCTTGTTTGTTATGCCACATACCCTTTAAAAATGCATATATATATATATATATTACCTCAAGGTTTTATGATTATTATTTTTTTAATAGTACTTTTGTACATATTCAGACTTTTTAAAATACAATCTCTGGAGAATCACATATTCTCCCCACACAAATTATCAAAACGGCAGAAACTGAAAACTTTTTAATAATCAGTGGTGAAAATATGCATTTTGTTTTAATAAAACTGTATTTCTAGGCTCATATTAATACCACATATATATTTAAACAAAAATATTAAATTATGTAAACTACATTCGTTACATTTAAACCTCTGGGTTAATAGTCCATGTTGCCAAAATGTACATTTTTGTTTATTACAGAAAGTCTATAATAGAAATGAAAAGCTAACAAAAGTTCTGATATTCTTTAAAAGTTCTTCATACATATTCTTTTTCCGAGGCGTTTGATTTCGGTGTCGGGTATTTGGGGGCGAATGCTCGTTGGTCTTTCCGCGGGCACTGGCAGCACAATATCGCTCCTCCGGTGAGCAGCAGCCCCGCGGCGCCCCAGCCCGTGTACAGCGACGCCCCGAGCTCGCGTCTCTGCGCGTCCATCACCAGCGGGTTGTAGAAGTCCCGGATGATGGTGTACGCCGACCAGCAGACGGGTGTGAGACACAGCAGTCCACTGATGAGGAAAAACAGCCCTGCAGATATGACAACTCTTGCCTTGGCGGTTTTGTTATCGATGCAGGTGGTGCATTTGCCTCCTGCGACCGCCAGGAGAATGCCGAAGACAGAAAGCACGATGGAGAGCACGAGCAAAGCGCGCGCGGCTTGCAGGTCCGAGGACAGGGCGAGCAGTGAATCGTACACTTTGCACTGCATGTGTCCCGTGCTCTGAACCACACAGGACATCCACAACCCCTCCCAAATGATCTGCGCCGTCACGATGCTGTTGCCGATGAAAGCTGTAACCCTCCACATTGGAAGGACGCAGGTCATGATAGACCCAAGCAACCCAAGAGAGGAGAGGGCAACTCCTAAAATCTGCAGCCCCAAAGATGCCATGGCTCTTCTTGTTCAGTAACTCCTTTCGTTTCATTTTTTGTATTGACTGGGGGAGTTTATATGCAGACCCCCCCAACTAGTCGGGGTGGGATTTAAGGATTTGAACAGATTAGACTTGAGAGGCCAAAAAAAAAAAAAAAAAAAAGGAATGCTGTCTTCTTAGACGTGGTTTATCTGCCTGGCTTTTTAAAGTTTTTTGTTGTTGGGGGTTAGTCTCTTGCTCATATAAAAAACTTCACAACCCTCATTGTATGCATCAATATTAACACCTTTCTTGTTCTTTGAAAGTCATTCTAATTTTAAAATATGTATTTTGATAGTTGCTGTGTTGGAAATGTTAAGTGCAATAAAAGCAATGAAACTGATTTGCCTACCTTATGTGCTCTTCATATACAGCTGATAGTCTTTCACGTGATGCTGTTGTCGTCTGGCAACTTGGTGTAAAATAAACACATTTAGAAAAGAAAAAAAAACCTTATTGGTGCAAAAAATGACACGGGCATGGTGGTAATAAAAAAGTTACTTGGAAAAAAGGTTTAGTGCAAGCATCACTTAAGAGAATTTTTTTTTAAAACGAACAAAAACAATAAATGTTCTGTTACTTGTTTCATTTATGTGTTCTCTGAAGTTCTGAATATGTAGATAGGTGGTCACCAATTTTATCTAGCCGAAGGTCCATGAAGAAGAAAAACTCATAGAAAAAGCAAAACCAGATTGTACTTCCAATTTCAGATCTTTTATTTAGCACTTAGTGATGCACCCATTAAGATTTTTTTATGGCCAATTCAGATTTCAATATTTTACATAATATTTTTTAATAATTTTCAATTATTTTACAAGCAAACTGGCCAATTCTGATACTGGTTGCTGATTAATTAAACTATTTTGTATTTCTTTTTGCCTTTTGAACTAGACAAGTCACAACACTTAATGCATGGCATAATATTTTTGTAATGTTTTCCTGGGTTTGTATTTTACGACGGAGTTTTACTATAAGGGATCGCTGACGGAGTGCCACAAAAAAAAACAAAAAAACAAATCTAAAACTACGAGATTAAAGTCGAAACTACAAGAATAAAGCCATAATATTACGAGAATAAAAGTCGAAATACAACGAGAATAAAGTCAAAACTACGAGATTAAAGTCAAAATATTTTTTTTTTACTTTAATTTCATAGTTTTGGCTTTATTCTCATAGTATTACGACTTTTATTCTCGTAATATTATGACTTTATTCTCGTAGTTTTGGATTTTTTTTTTTTTTGTGGCACTAAAACTCTGTTGTAGTATTTTTCTGTTTATGTGTTTTTAATTTCTTTTAATGCATTTTTTTAACTTATGTTTGTGTCTAAGCCTTTAATGTTTAGATGAAGTGTTTTAATGTTTTGTAATTAGAAAATCTAAAGAAATAAAGTGTTTCAAATTTCAAACATTTCAAATTCTAAATTTCTAAAGGTCACTTAATATGATGGTCGAGAGAGGTCAACCCGCTGCAACTTAAGAAAACACATGCAAACAGAAAAAAAAACCGACAACACATTTAGAAAACATCTTCATCAGTTTTTTGACAACACAGGCGCGGCAAATTCTCGCAGCGCAACCAAACACAGAAAGGCTCTGAAACCACAGAAATGTGCTGCAAATAGCACGGACCGCAACACATTAAAATAATGTTTCACTATTAAGTGTGTAATTCTGTATGATCAGGTTGTTAAAAAACTGACCTTTTAGTTCAGCGACAACACCTCTGCTCTGACCAAAAGCAACTGAACAAATAATCAGGTCCCAAATGGGTTTTTCACTTTTTGCCCTGAAACATTTCCGTTCTGGTCTGTGCTGTTTACAGCACATTTCTGTGTTGGGTTGCGTTGTGAGAATTTGCAGTTTGCGTGTTTTTTACATTTGGTTTTTTATGTTTGTATGAGTTTTTTTTTTCTGTTTGTGTTTCTTAAGTTACAGCGCATTGAGCTCTCTCGGCCACCGCACTTTATTGTTTAACAGCAAATCCAAACACATGAGGACGTTTTTATTTCTTGAAAGTCAAACATTTTAAATTTTGTCTAAATATTTTCACACATTTCGCATCACGTGCAGAACTGAAGGAAAACAAAGTGCTATTGAAATCAATAAAACGTATTACCTTGAGTTTCCTATGTGGTCTTGACTCAGCTGGTGTCTGGTGGTTCATCTGACTTCTGTTAAACTGTT
This sequence comes from Enteromius anoplus, assembly GCA_032359395.1. Classification (NCBI taxonomy): domain Eukaryota; kingdom Metazoa; phylum Chordata; class Actinopteri; order Cypriniformes; family Cyprinidae; genus Enteromius; species Enteromius anoplus. The sequence goes on from JAUMHG010000024.1 coordinate 3,554,735, forward strand.
CCAGTTCTGCCTTTTCAACAAGGGGAAAAAAAAACAAGGGATAAAAAATATTGTTATAGCCTAACTATTATAATAATACATTTTCTCTTTTGATAAAATGCTATTTTAAGTATAAAATTATCACAATAATAAGGAATGTGTTAAACAACAGACACTGAGACAAATTTCTCAATATGAGATGATGAAATATCAAATGAAGCCTTTAAAAAAATGATTCATGAAACTAATTGTGAGATTTTGATTTGTGTTTTATGTGGTGGTTTGTATAAAAGGATAGATTACGGAAATTACATAAAAGGATATAATTTACACACACATAAATACATAAAAAAATAAAAAATAAACTTGAATTGAATATATAGACCTTTATAAAGGCTACATATGTGTTTTGTGGCCTGTGCAAAATAATGTATATTGTGTGCCATGTATAAATTAAATGATAAAGAATCACCCATTTCAAATGCATTGCAGGGTTTAATTGGCTTTCAAAGGCTGCATCCTCTAGAGGTCGCATTTGTTGGCTGCATACGTCATAAATAACATCTTATTGTAGAGTATTAACAGTTATAAATTCGACCATTATTCTTATGTGTAAAGTGTTGCGTTATGCTTATGATTCGCGAATATAATGCTCAGTTAACTGAAATAAACCCGGATTGAAGGCGTATGCAGCCCACAAATGCGTCCTCCGGAGGATGCAGCCTTCCGTTTGAGAAACGGACAGAATTGAGAAAAAATTGATGGGCACATGACATGTGCCAACTGCGAATTACACGATATTACCCTTTGTGTCCTTGTTTTGCTAATTGAGGTTAATTAGGAGAGAAGAGCGGGAAATTCTGACCAGCTGCATCAAATCACATTACAAAACACGCCTCTGAAAGCCACTATAAATCACTGTAGAGGTCATTTGTTTGTTAGAGTCTGCTACTTCACACACTAACAAAAAAAGAAATGGCATCTGCTGGACTTCAGATCTTGGCCCTTGCTCTCGCGGTCATCGGCTGGTTGGGAGACATCATTATCTGCGCGCTTCCATTGTGGAAAGTGACGGCGTTTATTGGCACTAACATCGTGACCGCGCAGATCTTCTGGGAAGGCCTCTGGATGAGCTGCGTCCAGCAGAGCACGGGACAGATGCAGTGCAAGGTTTACGACTCCATGCTGGCGCTGCCACAGGATCTCCAGGCAGCTCGAGCGCTTGTTATCATCTCCATCCTCGTGACCTTCTTGGGAGTTCTCCTGGCCATCGCTGGAGGCAAGTGCACCAACTGCATTGAAGAACCAGATGCGAAGGCTAAAGTGGGGGTCGCGGCCGGCGTCTTCTTCCTGGTGGGTGGCGTTCTGTGCCTGATCCCGGTATGCTGGTGCGCAAACACCGTCATCAGAGACTTCTACAACCCCGTTCTGTCCGAGGCTCAGAAGCGGGAGCTGGGGGCATCGTTGTTCATCGGCTGGGGCGCGTCTGGTCTGCTGATCATTGGGGGGGCGCTTCTCTGTTGCCAGTGCCCAAAGAGCGACGATCGTGGCTACTCCGTGAAATACTCCGCTCCGAGGTCTGCTCCAGGTGCCTATGTGTGAAACTCAGACTTTCTGGACAGAAAATGAATTCTCCTGTTTTGTAAAGGAAGAGATTTTGACCTTTTTTCTTTTTCTCTTTTTAAACTTTCTGGTCTTGCATGACTATTTAAACGAATAAATTCTTGCCTTTTACGTTCGTCTAACATTCATTATTCACACTCCTGAAAATAAAGGCGCTTCAAATGGTTCTTCAGAGCAATGCCATAGAACCGTTTTTGGTTTCACAAAGAACCATTCCATCAAAGCTTCTTTAAAGAACCATGTCTCATGCCTTTTTAGAATCTGAAGAAACTTCTTTCATCAAGAGGAACCTTTTTTTGTGTAACCAATGTCCTTCAAATGTCAAAGGTTCTTTATGGAACCAGACAAAGAGGTTCTTCTATGGCATCGTGAAGCTTTATTTTTAAATGATTTCAAAGGTATGACCAGTCTTCTAAAACTTAGTCAAAACCATACATGCAGGCAGCCCAGAGATTTGACTTAACACATTTAATATAAAACGAAACCTGCACCCCATATCCATGGCTGCAGGGCAAATTTTTTTTTTTTTTTTTTTTTTTAAACCAAGATATTAGTTGCCATTTTGCACATCCACTTCCATTGCCAGGTATGTATGGGTTTTTTGGTTAAATGCCTGAACTGAGGCTAAGGACTGGTTAAAAAGTTTCCAGTGTTCACATGTTTTTCGAGCTTTCTCTTGCCTTCAAAAAAAGGCGTTTGCTAACAAGTAGGTAAACTACAGTGTTCATCACACTAAATGGGTAATCTGATCTTCTTAGCCTAATTGCACAGCCTCATTGTATAAACCATTTGAACTCTCAACTTCAGGGAAAACGTGGAAGCGAAGTGGAAGTCAAGTAATGCAATAGTGGTGTTGTTTGTTTATAGCTTTTAGATTTACTTCTGCTGTTTGCATTTTTTTTTTTTTTTAAGTTAATTTGTGGGGATTATCATGAAGAAAATGTGTAGGAATAAACTAAATGTTCACCTTATTTTCCACCGTTGTTTGGAGCATAACCTCTGTTGATATATGAAAAAATAATGCAAAATAAACAGCACATATTTAGAAAAAGGGTTAGTTAATAAAGACAGAAGGTGCATCTCCGTTTGAATATGCACTATTCTACAATTCTTTGTATAAATAGTGCAGGTATTGTTTTTATGTATAAAACTGCCAAAAAGGAGCACTTTAATTGCCTGAATGAAACACTTTATTTAAAAAACAATGTGTATGATGTTGGGCACTTTATGCTCTCAGCAGTCGCAGCTTTAATTGCATATTGAAGTGGGAGGGATTACTGATGTTGGATAATAAAATAACCTTGCATAATTCCTACTGTATTGGGTCCATAGTGTTTAGTGCATGTATCATTCATTCAGGGCACAATACTGAATTGGATAAACCATCGATTTAGTAAAACCATGCCAATTTCAGTGTTTTCAATTTAGGCTAGCTATTGCTTAGTCACTTTTTTTCCATAAATCTGTCCTTACGGTGGACACACAGAGATGAAGAATCAAGTTAAGCAGGAAACTCTATACTGGCCTCCTCCCCTTGCTTGGCTTTCTCTTTGTTCAAATACCAATACCTGAGGCACAAGAAGGAAGCGCATTCACTTTGTCAATAGCATTCGCTCTTACAACTTCAACGTTTTCCTCTCTTTAACTGCAGATGAATCGCCTTTGTTACGGAAAAGATGAGGAGACGACAAATCTTGGCTGTATGTCTGGCTGTGCTGGGCCTATGCGGTATTATCCTGGTGTGTGCACTGCCTATGTGGAAAGTGACAGCCTTCGTGGGAGCAAACATCGTGACAGCACAGGTTTTCTGGGAAGGCTTGTGGATGAACTGCGTCTTGCAGAGCACCGCCCACATGCAGTGCAAAGCGTATGATTCTATCTTGGCTCTGACTCAAGATCTCCAGGCAGCTCGGGCATTGATATGTGCCTCTATCGCGGTCAGTGTGCTCGCCGTCGGACTGTTCGTTGTCGGAGCCGATTGCACCAACTTTTACAGAGAAGAGCGGCTTAAAAAGACTAACATTGGAATAGCAGCTGGTGCTGTCTTTATAGTTGCAGGTGTAATGTGCCTTATTGCTGTCAGCTGGTCGGCGTATGTTATCATCGTCGACTTCTATAATCCTCAAGTAGTATCGGGGAGAAAAGGAGAGCTGGGAGCCTCCATCTTTGTAGGATGGGTGGCTGGTGTTCTGCTGATTGTAGGTGGTGGGCTGCTCATCAGCTCATACTCCAACAGATGTTGATTCAGATGTGTTGGTTCAACCTCAAGTGACTCAAGGGATGTTCCCGGTTGTGTCTGTAATATCTCCTTCCTGATCTGAGCAAAACTGGCAAAATTTGAGGACTTTTTTATGTTTTTATGAAATATGTAAAACGGTAATGTTAACTTCATTTGCAGGCTCAAATGAAAAAAAAAAAAAAAATCCAATAGTAACTCCCCTTTTTAAATTTGTTGTATGTCTGTCTTCTGTAGTGTTCTGTAGTTATTAGATGTACAGTTATTAAACTTTTTTTTGCCTTGGATTTACCAGCAAACTTGCAATATTTTAAATATCTTTTTTTTTTTTTTACATATATGTGACCAAAATGTGAAAATGTCAAATAAATACTACTACTTAATGTAATTCTTGTTGCTCTTTTGGTCAATTGTTTTGTGTTTTACTTTTTCTAATTTGAAGAAAACAATGAAAATACAAATAGGCATATTTAGCGGAGGTTTGACAGAAGGATAAATCACAAGAATATTTAAGATTATTGTGTGGAATATTTTAAAGTACACAAAATAAAAAGATGACATCCTGTGAAGGTGGCAGAAGCAGAAGAGCCTAAAGTTTCTCTAATTAGGCTCTAATATAGCGATCAACCAATAAACATTTACACAACCATATAGGGTAATCTATGCTATTAGAAGTTATATACACAATTTTAGATTTTAGAGGATGGAAACTTTCTAAACCTTACAGAAATGTGGTCAATGTTACAGCATCAGCATACCAAACTAAATTTATCTTTTGTGGTAAGACCACTTGCAGACAGATAAGTTTTCAACACGAACGGAGAGATGACAAAAAACCACATGACAGTGCAAAAAAAATATCCCACAGTCTCAGGAAAAACGGAACAAAAGCCGCCACTACCGTTTTTTACTTTTTTAAAACAGTATTTATTAGGTCTAAATATGTACACTTGAAGTATTAATATGTTTCTTTAAAGTACCAAAATTGACCCTTTAGTTGCAAACATGTACCTTCTGAAAAGGTACTACCCCAGACAGCTTTTTTACCTTAATTTCTAGAGTGCACAGAAAAAACCCCACAGGAAAACCACAGACCTGGAAACATGTCTTTCAGATACATGAGAGAGAGAGAGACATGATAATGTCAAACATACAACTGTAATACATTTAGAAAATTCAAAGATTAGTACTTAGTGTGACGGTAACAAATAAAGTAAATAAAAGCAAATAGAATTCAATTCCAGAAAGATGAATACGCAGAAACAGCAGAGTAGTGTAGGCATATTCCAGCCTTTTAGTCAACTTTTTAACAATAATTTACACTCGAAGAGAAGATAGACATTCATACTATACACTAAAAAGATTTAAAAGACATTTATAGTGTACATTGTACCTTTTAAAAATACCTATATGTAGTTACAGCTGTTATAATTTTTTTATAGTTACATTTCTACATTTATTTTACGCAGTTGACCCATCCCTTACATCTCAACCTGCCCTTAAACCTACTCATATCACCAATTTGCAATAAAAAATGACCACAATAAATATACTGTGCTTATTTTCTTAATGCAAGTACATGGTAACTAATATAAAGTGTGACCAGATTTTTATTTTTTTTTACATAACACAGGTATCACTACAAAACACTTTTAGATTCTAATGTGGGTCCATTTAAACAGAACTAGTTTGGCGGCTTTAGCTTGGCCTTGCCTTGGCCAGTAATAGGAGGAAACAAGTCTAGCTGGAAAGACCTTAAAACTGGTGTCCATCCCCCATTTTTTTGTGCACAGCCTATAAGTGAGTGTTACGTATAACAATACAGAGACATAGCCAACAGCCACTGGGAATAACATCAAGGCCTTTCTGCATTCATTCCTTTGAGGCAACAAGTTCAAAAACATGCCGTCTTCGGGATGTCAAATCTTGGGAATCTGCCTGGCTATGGTCGGCTTCTTGGGAAGTATCGTCATCTGTGGCTTGCCCAGCTGGAAAGTGTCTGCCTTCATCGGAGCTAACATTGTGACCTCGCAGATCATTTGGGAAGGTTTATGGATGAACTGCGTGGTTCAGAGCACAGGACAGATGCAGTGTAAGGTCTACGACTCTCTCCTGGCTCTTCCTCAAGATCTGCAAGGCGCCAGAGCCTTGGTGATCATCGCCATCATCGCTGGGGTCTTTGGACTCATCATGAGCATCGTAGGAGGAAAGTGCACCAACTTTGTGGAAGAAGAGGCGTCTAAAGCGAAGGTCGCTATCGCCAGTGGAGTCATCTTCATCATTGCTGGACTTCTTGTGCTCATTCCTGTCTGCTGGACCGCGAATACCATAATCCGGGACTTCTACAACCCTGTGTTGGTGGAAGGTCAGAAGAGGGAGCTTGGGGAGGCGCTTTACATCGGCTGGGCTTCTGCAGGTTTGCTGCTTTTGGGTGGAGGTCTCCTCTGTGCCTCGTGCCCACCGCGTGAGGAATATCGCCGTAATGTGATGTATACAAAAGCCAGGTCTGTTGAAGGCAGCAAAGCTTACGTGTGAAAAAAATGACAAATGATAGTGAGCTGAAGAGGATCTGGAATGAAGTTGCCCCAGGAGTTTTTTTTCTCCACAAGAACTAATGTCGAGTTTGACAGCAAATAGCACTGTGTTCAAAAATACTTTTGCTTTGTCTTTCATTTAAATGTTACTGCTCATATAATATATATCAGCGTTTAAATGTTTGAGCTCAGTATGTTGGTATGTTTTATTCTAAGAAGTTTGTGTTCACAAACCTACGTTTATTTGATCAAAAACTAATGTTGTGAAATATTGTTTTAATTTTATATTATTGCTTTCTATTTGAATAATTATTTAGCAATAAAGGAATACAAATCAGGATTCTTTGATGAAAGGAACGCTTAAAAGAACAGAAAGTTTTTGTAACATTGTAGAATGTCTTCACTGTCACTTTTGATTGATTTAAAGCATTTGTTGCTAAATGAAGGTATTAACGTCTTTTAAAATAAGTAGTGACCCCAATTTTTTTTTTAACAGTAGTGCAATAATACATATTTGTCATGTAAGTCAATCAGTGACAGCATACTTTGATAAAATCATTAAACTGTGATTCTAGTTATTTTCATTTCACCTCATAACATTTATTCATATGATATGTAGCAATGTATACTTAATAAAAATGATTATCGCACTCAAACATTGTGACTGTGTGTGTATTCCCACATGTTTACGATTACAACAGAAAGAAACTGGCCTTAATTTTTTTGGGTAGGTATTTTCCACACCATGACTGACTCACAACTAGAGTTTCAACCCTTAGGTATGATGATAACAAAATCGAAATGTAATGAGCGGCTTTAGCATTCTCTTCACTGCTGTTTTAAGACCTTAAGAAAATACTTGAAATAAATGCTCTGTGACTCATCATGCCTAATCATTAAAAAATATAATAAGCAAGACTGTAAACATAGTCACAACAATCCTGTTTGGCATTCAATTTGCATTAAACTTTTACAATTTATTATAGTACTTTAAATTAGTTATCTTCCATAATATATGCAATATACAATAAATGCTTGGCAGTATAGTAGCACAATGAATCATTTAAAAGGGACAGTTCACCCAAAAAATAAATTCTGTAATCATTTCATTGCCCTTATATTAATCCAAAACTCTATGAATTTCTTTCTTTTAATGGAATTAATAGCAATACTTTGTGAGACTTCAATGGAGTCAAAACTGGCTACTAACATTCTTCAAAAAATATCTTCTATTATGTTGCATGGAAACACCATACAGGTTTATGAGTTATGATAACAGAATTTTCATTTTTATTTTTAACATAAACAAATGAGGTAACACTTTAGAATATGTAAAACTAGGTAGTATTTTTGCCTTTGTAAATTCTTAATGCTGCTTATTAATAGTTAGGTAAGGTAGTTGTTAAGTTTAGGGATGTAGAATAAGGCGTTAATATGTACTAAATTAGCACTAATAAATGGTTGATATAAAAAAATGCTAATAAGCAACTAATAGGTGTAACCATAAAATGTTGGTGTTATTTAATGATGATGCCATTAGATATACAGGCTTGGTGGTCAGCACTTCAAACCAATCTCTAAAACATAAAAAAAAAAGCGTATGATCAAAACTGCATGTAAGTGACACGCAAACACCTGAGCCCTTTTCACAAGCCTAATGCAAATTCCCAACTAAAAAGCCCATCTACCTCTTTTTACATGACCCGCCCATATAGTCCATGGCTAGAAGAAGGAATCTGGTTAGTCTGGTAGTGTGCGGGCTAATGGAGGATTGGTCTGTTTAACTGCACCCGCCTCCTCACTCATACTCTCTCTTTTTAGCATACAAACAGCTCATCACTGTCACCAGAGTGAAAGCCGAGCTCCAGACAGGAATGAGTGAAGAAGGAAACACCACAAGGCCTTCAAACTGGCGAGAAGAGGCCTTAGTGTAGCTGTGGATGTGCATACCTGAACCTCAGCGAAATGGCTTCTCTAGGCATGCACATGCTAGCCAGCGCCTTGGCGCTACTGGGATGGGTGGGAGCCCTCCTGTCCTGCATCATGCCAATGTGGCGTGTGACGGCATTCATTGGGACCACCATTGTAACTTCAGAGATCATGTGGGAGGGCATTTGGATGAGTTGTGTGATTCAAAGCACGGGCCAAATGCAGTGCAAACCGTACGAATCAACGCTCGCGCTAAGCACCGATTTGCAGGCAGCTCGGGCCCTCATGGTGATGGCAGTGCTTTTGGGAGCAGTGGGCCTTATTTTAGCCTTCATCGGAGGGAAGTGCACCATTTTCATGGACCGATCCAAAAGATCCAAAGCCAGGATCGCCACAGCCGCCGGCATCATGTTGATTGTTGCCGGAGTTGTCTGCTTGATCCCCGTCTCCTGGTCGGCTGGGATTGTGGTGAGAGCGTTTTACAACCCGCAGATGACCGATGCGCAGCGAAGGGAGATCGGTGGTGCCATTTATGTCGGTTGGGCCGCATCCATTGTTCTCATTTTGGGAGGAGGAATGCTCTGCACCACTATCTGCAAAGAAAAAGCAGAAGACGACAGCGGCCGTTCAGTGAAGTACCTGATTGTGCGCTCTTCTCAGGCAGGGTCCAGCAGGGCGGGCTCACAGAGGATGCGGCCTGTCTCTGTGAGGTCGCTTCAGAGTGGCGCTCCATCTGTGAGGTCCCAGTGGAGTCAGAAAGCTCCTTTGAATCAGGGCAGACCTCCTTCTGCGGGCTCCCAGCAGAGCAGGCCATCAACTACAAAGTCTCAGCTTGCCAGAGCCAAAATGATGCCAGAACCTGAGCGGGACGAGGGGGCGTCGACTAAGTCCCAGCTGATTGATGATGGTTTGGATCAGACACTGACTGCCTCTGATCCTAGTGAGACGGAAGATGCTCCCAAGAAATACATTTGAATAAGGAGACAGCTAATGCTGGCAAACTTTGCCATTGATTGAAGGACTTAAATGGCCTTGGACAGTCAAATATCTGCCATAGCACTGGGAATATGAAGAATGTATAATTAAATGAAGAATATTTTAGTGGTTGAACCTTAGTACTGATAATGATCTCAGTTAGTTTATTCTGATATTTTTCTGAGACACCTTGCGAGATGAAGATTTGCACTGTAACTTACACTTAGCAGTCATGATTATTATGCTGTTTTATAGTTCATTCTAATAGCTTTTCTTTGTGAATTTATGATTGTAAGCTGAAAATGTTTAACCATCATGTTATGCACTGTACTTATCACAGTTCTCCTTTGTAGCGTAAAAAAAACAAACTGACGTCTCCTTAGCAAACACATGGAAATTGGTCAGTTTCATTCAAATACTTTGTTGTTTTCCTGCAAGGAAACTAGAGTGAGCATATTTCTGGTTGAATACAGTCATATGGTCATATAAAGCACTGCTATGATCTTGGCCACACAGGTGGTCTTTCAGAGATGGACAATGGTTCGGTTGAAATGTTACAATGGAGGGAAAAGAACACTCTCTTCATTGTTAGCCTTTCATGTGTGTCAGCTCGAGCACTGAATGAAACGGCAGATCCAGGCCAAACCGGTTTAACAGAAAGTATCACCTCATGAAAGTGCTTTGCATTCTGTCAAGACACAGAATGTTTAAAAAGAGTGTGCTGTAGTGAAGCTTAAGCTGAAGTGATAAACCCAAAAGTTAAAAGTTCAATTGAATTAGCTGTTGCAAGTTATTAAATATAGTCAATACTTCCTCAATGTTTAGTCAGAACACTGTGAACCTGTTCTGAACGTTTATAAAAAGACTTACAAACTAATAAAATGTTATATCTACTCTATGTTAACTTGGAATGTGTTCATTTAGTTCTACATATCTGAAATGTTGTCTAACTCACACAAAATCAAATGTACTTTAATGGCCATTGTTAGGTATTGATGTTTATTTAATCACATACAGTATAATGCAATTTTAACATTGGATTTCAACAAAAACAACCTTTGTAAAAATAATCTATATTTTCTGGTACAATCATTTTATTTAACGTACACACTCTACAGTCTGTTTGTGTTTTATTTCTGTCACATGACACCAGCGGAAATGGCCGTTTCAAAAGTTTAGCATCGGAGTATCGAGGAGTGGCAAACCGAAAGGTTAGATGTAACTAGGGAATGGTAGATTTGTAACCACACACCTCAGACATTTTGCTCACAATATCCTTTAGGTCCATGGACTTTATTTGAACAAAAACCTTAACGTTTTTCGAATGGCTGTACTCTGTACCAGTGCCAAGTGGCATGACTCTGTGCCAAAACAAACAAATAGATCACCTTCAAGCTTTTTTCTTATCATGGCTTCTCTGGGGGGAAAAAAACAACATTTTCAAAACAAGTGATCTTATAATTTCTGACAAAATGCCACCACCTGCTGGTGGAAAAAGAGCTCTTTTGAATAGCTGCATGGATTATTGAGCATATTTGGTCATATTTGGGTTTCCCTTGTTTGGTCCTAAAATCATAGACTGCATTGAAAACCTTTCTGATACAAATAAATGGCACCTGGAATGTACCCGCTGTCCTGTTCTGAAACGGCCTTCTCCCACTCCTCCACCTCAACTACAGTCACACGGCTCCATTTCTGCTCTTCCTCAAGTGCTCTGATCATTTGCTCCATTTCAGCCTTGTACTCCCGGTTATCAGTGTTTCCTCTTGTAGTCATGCACACATAGCCACCTGTCACAGAGAATGATGAAGTTTGGGAAAATATCTGAAAGTGCTCTACATGCATCCAAAAGTACAACAATGACATCACATTAATAAAACCACAGAGTTCTTGAATAGTAGCATTGTGGGCTGTGTCTGAAAGCTTAAGCAGATGCCTGCAGTAGTGGTTTGTGCAGGAACTAAGCAAATATTTAGTAACTACATAACAAATTTCTCGCTGGAAATGTGTTGAAAAACTTACATTTCCAAACAAACTGACCACCAACTTTCAGAATTCTAAAGTGTCATGGGATTGAACCCACAGGATTGTGGGATATCACAGGCAGTGAAGAATACATGCGGAATGTGATAGGAACATCGGATTTAGATGTGGTGTGGTGCCGTCCTGTCTTGCCTTAGAATGCAGCTGTGAAATGTACAAGTTACCTGGCTTTGTAGCATCCCAGAGTTCTCTGATCACTGTTAAAGGGACTTGCCCAACGCTCAGAGCTCCAACAATTATAACAACATCATATGTTTCTGAGACAAAGGAGAAAAAAGGCATGTTTTATGATACAGGTTATTAGTTATAACACCTAAAACATGGGTGAATCAATATTTGTATTTATATGAAATTCAACAAAGCGGTGGTTTTAATAACTCTGTAACTGGTTATCTTTATTTCAACAGGCTGAAATTGCAACATGATATCCAAACAGGCATTTCTGATAAGTAAATACAGATTACATTTTGACAGTAAAAGCATTAAAGTCCACAGCATGGTTACCAGATTCAACAGGAATTTCATCTTGACCGAGCAGACATTGCGCAAGCTGCTGATAAAGTCCAGTTTTCTTTGCCAACTCCAACATCTTCAAACTTCCATCGATTCCAACAAAATGACGAAACCCCATCTTATTCAGCTTCCCTCAAAGAATTGGAATTGAGGAAAATATATATATATAATTCATCCCTTAACCACGTTTATTATGTTGTTGCCCACCAGAATTCAAATAAAGCAATGCTTACATGTGCACAGACCAGGCCTGTCCCACAAGCCACATCCAGGACAGCGGCCTTCTCTTTGTCACCTTTGAAAAATGAGCTTGCACACTCAGCTGCTAACAAGGGAGCGCGGTAATCCAGCAGAGCTACATCCTGAGAAAAGCGAATTACAGATGAAAATAGTTTTTACTGAAAAAAAGTGCAGGGAAAAAGTACTGGCGCCTAAAGTTTACCTGCTCATAGTTTTCAGCCCAGGCATCATAGAAGCCAACCTTATCTTGGGCCCCTGTGTTTTTATGGGCTGACAGGATCACATTCCTCACATCAGAAAAGGTCCGACTGCTGTTTGCCATACCTTCAGGAAAAATGGCAAACTCTGCTGTGCTTCCAGGCAATTTCTTTCAGAATATTTTTATGACTTTGTGACAAGTCCATACATTTATATGATGTTTATATAAAAGTATATATACACATACAGATGTACTGCAGATTGCATTTGGATAAAATCATGTATATTATTTGTAACTACAAGCAAATATATGAAACTCATGTCAAACATGTACATAAACCGTCCAATTAAACATTACACATTAAACTAACTTACTAAATCACGTAAAAAAAAAAATATATATATATATAACAGCATCAGTCTCTCATTAAAATGTTTTTTAACTAACAGTGTGTCCATAAATCACTGTAGTAAATTCCTTAAATTGTTATTCTTCGTCTTTCCAGTAGAGGGCGCTAAAGAACATCAACAACAAAGTGTTTCAAAGTAACCCTCTATCCAACACATTCAACTAAACACAGCATCAGATTTATAATCCACAACCGCCCAGCTGATGGTTTCTTAAGAAAATGGACGCTTTTAAAGAGTTTTAAACACTTTTCGACTGCTTTATAGTGATTTCCATGTAGGGAAGCAAACCAAATCCGGTTAGCATTGTTGTTGTTTAGCGGAGAGACTGGAAACTCCTCGCCGTGGATCGGGCCTTGTTTCAGCACATAACCTATTCAAGGTAAGGTAACTGACTGATATTTAGCTGGTTTCATTATTCAGTCTTTAAGAACTATATTCTGAAGTATTGTCTTTACAGTTTAATGTGACATTTCACCGCCACAAACGGAGATAATACGTATATAGCTACATATAGACGCTTGCTCAATGTTTCATGTTGGGTTTAAAGAAACAAATTCAAGCTTTGTTAAGTCGTTACAGTTATACGTTACTTCTTGCTCGCTCGTTATAACATGGCAGACTGTGCCTGACTCAAAAAAAGATAAAACAGAGAAGTCTTTAATCTACAGCTCTGTGTGTGTGTGTAAATAACCATTAGCGTGTATGCGACCTACCTGTGGTCGTCTGACTCCATGCATCTGCCATGTGAATTGTGAAAGTAGCACTTGTATAGAAAGATACATGCTGCACTAATTATAATGCAAAGGATGTGAAATGCTTTATTAATTATTTTACATACCTAAAAAGATATATATATATATATATGTGTGTGTGTATGTATATATATATATGTGTATGTGTGTGTGTGTGTGTGTGTGTGTGTATATGTATATATATATATGTGTCTGTATATATGTGTGTGTGTGTGTGTGTGTGTGTAGTGT
>JAUMHG010000024.1:3570998-3593478 GCA_032359395.1 Enteromius anoplus
GTTTGTAGGGACGAAGCTGAGATGGAGTATCTAAAAATAGCACAGGATCTAGAGATGTATGGAGTTAGTTACTTTTCTATTACAGTAAGTCTCTATTTTTATTTTATTGTTTTTTTTTATATTTCTTTATTGTACACTAGTTGGGAGAAAGCTTACCACAGTGCGGTCCACACCTTGTTTTTTTCTTGTTTTTTTTAATGCAAAATTTTAAGAAGTAAAAAAAAAAAAAAGTAAGTAATTAATTCAAATATTTACGTATTTGTTTAAAAAAAAAAAACTAATTATTGTTGTCTCAGGCGTTTGGATCCCACTGTGTTTAATGCTATTCAGAATTGAGATCAGTTGGAATGATTGCATTTTAATTGGTGTATTTTGATGCATCTCATTTGTAGTTGCCAGCAAGTTATAGTTGATGAATTCTAAATGATGAAATTAAATCTCACAGCAAAATAAGAGGGACACAGAGCTGCTTCTTGGAGTTGATGCTCAGGGTCTTCACATCTACAACCCCAACAACAAGCTCAGCCCCAACAAATCCTTCCCCTGGAGTGGAATCCGAAACATCTCCTATAGTGAGAAAGAGGTTGGGAGAGGAAATCCTTCATCAAAAATATATATATACTTTTTTATTTGCATTTTATGTTTATGAGCCTTACATGACTCTCTAGGACACCTTACAATATAACAGCCTAATTACCAATTAATAATATAGAATTGCTCAAACGTATTGCATGTGTCTTTTCTCAGTTTACTATCAAACCTTTGGACAAGAAAAAGGAAGTTTTTAAATTCTACTCCTCTCAGCTCAGAGTTAACAAACTGGTAAGTTACTTTCATAAGTGTTTCTGTAATAAAGTGTTTCAAAATAGCTCCTAATGTTATTTGTATAAATTAGATCTTACAGCTGTGCATTGGAAACCACGACCTGTTCATGAGGAGGAGAAAGGTGGATTCCATAGAGGTCCAACAGATGAAGGCGCAGGCCAAAGAAGAGAAGGCCAGGAAAAAGGTCGGTCATTTTTTCACTTCCGTTCATTAGTTTAATGTTTATTGTCATTAACCTTGTTCGTTTATGAAAACAAGCTTTGGGGTGTTACGATTCATATGAATTCTTCTCTTTAATTCTCTTGAATTATTAATTTTTTTTTTTTATGTTAATCAAGTGTTCATTAAATATAATCAACACTACACCTACAAATGTTACAATAACACTAAGGCATTCTGTACGATCATGTACTTTAAATGGGCAGAATAAAGTACACTATCGTTAAAAGGTTTTTAATAATAATAGGACATTTGAATTTAAATTCTATTATAATTGTAATATAATAGAAATGTATATGTTCATTCAGCAAGGATGCATTCAGTTGATCAGAAGGGACTGTAAAGACAATTATGTTTTAAATATTTCTCTTTTAATTTAATGAATACTGTCCTATTAAACTTTCTATTCATTAACTGTTTGCAAACATATATTAGGCAGCACAAGTGTTTTCAATATTGATAAAAGTTGTAAGAAATGTTTTTTGACCATCAAACCGGCATATTAGAATAATTTCTAAAGGATCATTTAACGCTGGATATTGGATTAATGAGTAAAAATGTAAAAAATAAAAAAACTCACCGTTGCCATCAATTAAATAAATAATTGTTTTAAATGGAAAACAGTTATTATTATATTGTGTATTATTATTATTATTATTATTATTAATAAAATGCACTGTTTTTTTGTTTTGTTTGTTTTACCGTATTATTGACCAAATAAATGCAGCTTTGGGCCACTGTAATAGAGTGCGGATCGGGCCCCATTTTTCTGTCCGAGCCCGGCCCGCGTCCAACTGAGTAGTAACTGAACCCGACCCGAGCCCGAAAGGCATTAAGATATTTATGTCCGAGCCCGATCCCAGCCCGATCTAATTTATCTCATACTAAGGACACATGCTCTTTTTTGGTTTGGAAAGCCCGCTTTTATTTAGCAACTGTAGGAAGGCTTTCGGAAATGTCAACAGATGAGAACATAAGCGCACATGAGGCAAAAAGCGCAGTTATAACACAGGCGCACATTCGCGCCGATGTGACCGAGCCCGGGTCGGGTATCCATCCTCTACACTGTAAGCAGTGTCTCTGAAAATATGCTGAACAAAATCTCAGACTTTTAAAAATGTATTTAGTGTCATCTTGAATTAACTAATGCAAGATCTCTCCCGTTGTCTCTGTGTGTGTGTTCAGGTCGAGCGTCAGATTCTTGCACGGGAGAAGCAGATGAGGGAGGATGCAGAGCGAGCGAAAGAAGAGATGGAGCGTCGTCTGTTCCAGATACAGGACGAGGCTCGAATGGCCAATGAAGCTCTAGTGAGGGTTTCGCCAAGCTTGAAATTGAGTGATGCCAAATAGTTTACTTTCTGTTCCCTGCCAGCTTGTAATATATTTCCTCATGGCCCCAGCGGTATAAAAGTATGTGGTCCAGACGTAAATTTGTGATGAACCGCAGAGCTATTAAGGTCCAAACCATTGTCCTGGACTCCCATTAGAATTCCATCCATGCTCCGAGACTCCCTGAGCATGATCCGGTAAGACTTTCTTATCTGTCTCCCTTTCTGCAGCTGCGCTCCGAGGAGACAGCCGACCTTCTGGCAGAGAAAGCCCAGATCGCAGAGGAGGAGGCCAAACTACTGGCCCACAAGGCAGCTGAAGCAGAACAGGAGAGGCAGAGGCTGGAGGTCACAGCCCTCAAAACCAAAGAGGAGAAGAGGCTGATGGAGCAGAAGATGAGAGAAGCAGAACAATTGGCGGTTAAGCTCGTTGAGCAGTCGGAGAGGAGGTGAGTCAGTAGGGTTGTCAGTAGATACCAATACCAGACAAAATGTTGCTAAATAGTTGAAAAAACCCTGGTCAAAATATTAAGAACATTAAGATTTTTTTAAATGCCCTCCAAGGGTGCAAATATTTGATCAATAATATAGTAAAAACCTTAATATTGTGAAATAAAATGAGCTGAATGTTGAAATTAGATGTTGCTGCTTAATATGTGTATGGAAATTATGATACACTGCCATTTAAACATTAAGGTATGTGCAATAAAAATAGTTAATAAGAAAGAATGTTACAAATATATTATGTTTTAGATAAGTGTTGTTCAGTTAGCTTTCTATTGATCAAGGAGTTCTGAAAAAATTAATTGTGATTATATCTTGATACTCTATGCTAAGTATCAAAGAGACATTTAATTAGAGAAGATCAATTCTTGTCTTGTATTCTGCGGTTCAGATCGAAGGAGGCAGACCACCTGAAACAAGATCTGAATGAGGCTAAAGATGCAGAACGGAGGGCAAAGCAGAAACTCCTGGAAATCACCAAATCAACATACCCTGTAATGTTGCTATGACATGTTAGAGAGGTATTCTGTTGTTTATCGGGCTTATTACACTTTAAAAACATGTTATTTGTGTCATGCCCTCAGTTAATAGCAGCGTACTCCAGCCCTCCTCCACCCCCTGGGCCGGAGAGTCCAGATACGACTGTAGACATGGGCAGCGCCATCAGAATGGATTTCAAGGACTCGGACATGAAAAGACTTTCTATGGAGATTGAGAGAGAACGGTACGCACTTGATCACATTCTGTCTGAAGAACTGCTGAAAACTGAGGCTGAATGTATGCTGCTGTCTTCATGTGTGTGTGTGTGTGTGTAGGCTAGAGTACATGGAGAAGAGCAAACATCTTCAAGACCAGCTGAAGGAGCTCAAATCAGAGATTGAATCCTTGAAGTTGGAAGAGCAGCAACAGGCTGGACTCTACAGTATCAGGGGTTACGCTGAACCGCCTTATATTCCCCACAGCAATGTAAGAAACACTCAAACCTAATGAATGCTTACCGCAACTAATTTAGTGGAAAATAGACTTTGATACGTGGTTGAGTAATATATCAAAAACAATTTTGTATTGAAATCCCTGCAGAAATGAAAAATAACTAAACCAACCTGAGCACTAAGTCAGCTTGACACTTAAGACTGGAGTAATGATGCTGAGAATTCAGTGTGCTTTAATAGAAATAAAAAATATTTTTGTATATAACAAAATGGAAAATATTTATTATAAATTGAAATATTTTGCTATATTATTACTGCATTTTTGATTAAATAAATGTAGCCTTTTGTGAGTATTAACAAAACAAAAATATTATAACATTATGATACAGTTCGGTGCTAGGGGTGTGCGATATTGACAAAATGATTGATAATGATGATTAAGAAATTTTGCTGAGTGTGTTATTGTGCTGGGATATTAAACTGACTGCTAAAGTTTTTGATATTGTTCATATTCTGTGTGCTGGTCAGTTCACACAGATAGAAATGACTATTTTCCATTCAATTAAATTGAGATTGAACTTTTATGGGCATTTTTACCTTTTATTAAGCCATTTTTTTTTCGTATTTAATGTTTAATGCAGATCATGAATGCATTTAACCTGCACTTGCAAATGCATAAATTATATTTTGATATATTGAACAAAAAACGTTGAATACTGATGTTTCAACTTATTGAAACGAAACCCCCTCAGTGATGCAAAACAGTGTAATTTTGTTTGGTGAAATAGAGCAAAAACTATGGTATCTTAAAAAAAGTATTTTAATTAACTTTATTGTTAAATATACTCTAAATATAAATATTGCTCTAGTCTAGACTTGTAATGCACGCGTATGCTCTGTAGGGGTGTTTTGAATGTTTAAAAAAAAAAAATACAGGCACAACATTATCAACGCAGATGATATATAATGCACACCCGTATGTAGTGGTCAGCAAGATTTATTTTATTTTTTTAAAGATGTCTCGTCAAGGCTGAATTTGTGTAAAAATAAATAAGCTTTCCATTGATGTGTGTTTTTATTATAGCATAATATTTGTCTGAGATACAACTATTATATTATTATATTTGAGGGTGCAAAATAATCTAAATATTGAGAAAATCAGCTTTAAAGTTGTCCAAATTCAATTCTTAGCAATGCATATTATTATCAAAAATTAAGTTGTACTCCATTTATGGTAGGAAATTTACCAGATATCTTTATGAAACATGATCTTTACTTAATAATCCTAATGATTTTTGGCATAAAAAAAATCTAATCAATCATTTTGACCCATACAATGTATTTTTAGATATATATAATGTATTTTATTAATTTTAAATGTATTGATTTATTATATTGTCCACTTGGAAAACCACAAAGCGTATCTTTGCTGTCAAATTGCATGAATGTTTATCAGTAGAAAAAGTTTTTTTCAGTTCCCATCATGAAATATTTTGCATTCCCCACAAGGCTGTAACAGTGTTCTTATTCTGCCGGGTCTGTGTGTTGCAGAGAAATTCTGCCTACATGGCTCAGATGGCCTTCTACGAGGAAGTGTGAAAGAACAATCCAGTCTCTGTTTGAGGAGCAGGAGGCTCTGGTGGAGCGATGCAGCTATCACTGAAGCATGCATGTACACCAAAAAAATGCAGCAACCTCATATACTGTGCTTTTTAAGATTAATATATTTCTTTTAGATTTGTTTTGTGTACACTTCAATTCATGTTTTACTACTACAGCAAATTGTTTGGCACTTTCAAGCACACGAAACTCGGCTTGATCGCACGCCAAAAATATTTGCTGGATACGCAAGGTATTAAGGGACATTTCTGATACAGACAATGCCTTCAGAATACTCAAACCTTTCAATGATGACGAAGCCACCAGAAATACTATGGGGTGCTTCATCAGTTTAACACTAGATGCCTTTAACAAATACCACAGGTAGTGGTATTAACTACAACATCAAACCAGTGTCAATTCATTTGATGTATTTGCATGTTTTGAACTGCGGATTTAGGTTTTTTTTTTTTATTGTTGTTTTTCACCTTGGTGCTTTTTGAATGTGTCCATAGATATTTTCCAGTACACTTCGGTGCCTTTTGGAAAAGCTTGCACTACTCATTGGGCTGAATGATTCTCTACCGATGCACTCTTTCCCGCGGTATGACTGCTTGTATAACCGGCTCGACAAGTGCATAAGCTGTAACTACTCGATCATATTCAGGAACGGAGGGATATTGATGGCCTCTCTGTTTATAAATGTGCTGTACTCATCAATTTTGGCTGGAGAATCCGTGACAGTTTTTGATATAGTGAAACACAGGCAGATTTATTGGTTTATTTACCGTTTTCTATTTCTAAATCAACCGACGCTTGGACTTGGTGTCATGGTGGTTATGAGCCGTGTTGATATTTCAGCGCATTTACATCTGAGTAACATTTCAGAACTTTTTAATCAATTAAAAATTGTTTTTGTTTTTTATTAGAAAACGTCAGAACGTCCTTCGTTTCAAAATGCAATGCATCCACCCACATTTTGCACTCTTTTTTTTTTTTATGTTTTGAATGCTTTTGGGTATAAATTGTTGCTGAAATGTTGATGTGAGACAAACGTGAGCGCTCGTATATAAAGGGATGAGTTGTTAATGATGTTGGAGGAGCTGAAAGGTTGTTACAGCATTTAGCAGAGTTAATGGATTTTGGCGCAAAATATCTTTTGTAAATACACTACATGCATTGCTAAGTCTTAGTTTAAGTGCAAGACATTCCTGTTATCGTCAGCATGACTGTGCACATTAGTTGTCTTAGGGGCAATTGTTCATGTTTTAATGAATGCCTTAACCAGGTTTGTTTGACTTTATCCATCTGCACCACATAAAGAACCTTGTTTTTGTGTTTGTTTGGTTTTTTTGCCATGAATTTCATAATGTCATTATCAACAAGGATCATTTTCACTCTGTGTTTGATTGAAAAACCTATCACAGCACAAGTTGCCTCTCTTTAATATGTGTGCCATGGATTTCAGACACAGATTGTCCATAAAAATGTGGACGTACAGCAATCTCATGTGCAGTGTATATGAATAAACTGCAAAGATGCATTTGAGAGTTTTTTGTGCTTTGTGTTTGTCTTACGCAGGTACTGTGAAAAACACCAAGAGACCAAAACACAGAAATCCAATTTGTGTGTCAGACCATTTACCTCACGCTAGTTTATCTGCAGAACATCCAGTGCTTCAGGGTTTATCTCTTGAGGTTGAAAGACGAAGTGAAGTGTCCGTGGTGTCTCACAAAAGTGAAAAAGTTCCGGTCGCGGCCAAAAGAGGGCGAAATAAACCACCTTATGCTGCTGAATATCTCTTAACGTGTGTTCTACTGACATTACTGGGCTTCAAAAAGATGTTTGTTTCTTTATAAATTGATTAATTATGATAAAAATGACATTTCAGAAGAATTCTCTCTGTATTCGTAGGCCTATATGTGTAATGCGAGCCTCAGTTACCTCATGGATATATGTTAATTTTATTGCGGATTCAAGTCCCAGCTGGGATGGGTTTCATGTTGGCCCATAATAACCCAAACGTTGATGAACTGAAACCGTGTTCTTCTAAAAGACCCGCTGTTGTCTTCTGGGAAAGTGAAAATGTCACGAGCGAAAAAAAGATAAGTAGTTGGTAAACAGTAAAGCGGATATGAAGCTGAAAAAGCTTTAATTGTTTATTCTTACACATGTTTTAAAGAGCAACCTCCCTCACTAATGGTTGCTCATTGAAAATGTATGACACATGATAAAGTTAGGGTCACAATCGAATACATTTTTACAAACATTCTACTTTTATTACTAGTTTTAGATGATAGCATAACCAGCACATTTTAATTGCAATTATATTTTATTATTTAGCATATATTTCCTCAAGCAATGTTTTGTGATAAAGGAAATGGCCCTCCTTTGATACAGAAGTCATGGGTAGTTATAAAAGATTTGTAATGATGCATTTGAGGCCTGTTATATTTTTCTGGTGGCTACAACAACGATCAGACCCACCCACAAATATTTAATGTACAGTGAAATATGGATGTGTCCAAAGCTGTATATTTTATCATGCATTATCATACATTACGCATTCAAGGCCATCTGGCAAGTAGTTGAAAGAAGGTGGAAAACTTGTGGAAAATCCAACTTGGTGTTGAGGATTGGAACTAATTATATTACTTTCTGAAATTCCATTAGATGCGAGTTAGAGATGCAAATTACTTTGAAGCACAGTTTTGAAATGGAAAGCCCAGAATAGTGTGAGTAGGTGCATAAAGTGATCCAGATATGATCATCAAACACTTTTGATCAGTCCATTTAAGATGTATAGTCAAATGTCCACTCATTGTAAATGTGCAATTATTACTAATTTGAGTTTTTTTTTTTTTTTTTTTTTTTTATAACAGTAACCATTAGTTTATATATATATATATATATAATTTCAAACAATCTCAATCACATTTTTATATGTGTGTGTAATGTGTATATTTATTATGTAGCCTATATATAAATATATTCATACAGTATACATTTTGAAAATATTGACATGAATATATATACGTATACACTATATATACACTATATACATTTAATTTATTTATATAAACATATTTATATTACATATTTGTCTTAAATATATACATGTATGTGTGTTTATTTATGTATACATAATAAATATACACAGTACAGTATTATGTTATCGTTTGATAGCACATATGTGTATAAAAATAATTATATATATATTTACAAATATAAGTATTTGTGTTAGAAGCTTACTTTTTTACAATATTTAAATATCTAATAATTCATTATTTAATTATTCTATTTAAATATATAAATTCTGAATCATAATGAAATATTTATTATAATAATATAACAATATTTGCTAAAATAATATTATTAATTTGAACACGCATACACACTCATTATTTCAATTTATATTTCTTTATATATTTATATATTATATGTCTTGTAACATTTTTATCACTTTTTATTGATTTATTTTTTATTTTTTTCCTGATTTACACAGAATCATTTTAGTGTTGGATTATTGTTCACTGGACAGGCACTGAGTGTTTCTTTAAAAACAAGCCAAGCATCAAACTGTGAAGGTCATATTTTTGTGCGTTTGCGATGGGGGTTGGGTCCCTCTCTCGTCTGGTCTTTTATTCCAGTATACTTCAGTGTTTAAGTGATGAGTCACCGAGTGTTTGTACCTCGTACTGCAGGCACAGGGACATTGTTTCCCATCCAGCGCCTTCATGACTTGCCAGCTTAAAAATGCATGCAAATTTTTTCCGCTCCCATCTCCACCACTAATGTGCATCACATCCCGTATTGCCCCTGGCAGCATTCTGCTCAAAAAGTTAGAAAATATGTTTTAAATAGACTTCGCCATTGCAGGTATTTTCGAACATTTTTTTTTTTTTTTTTTTTTGCCCTGGTAGACCTTATTGCCTTCAAGAAGTACTCTGGGAAGCCGAGTGGTGGCACATCGCTTTTGCTCGAGGCGGATCGGGAAATATTTTATATTCACGACACTCATATCTACTGTCAGAGTACATATCGTTCAGACTGAACGCATTTATTTTTCCAAATGCTTCTGAAAACACTTTTATTTGATTCATTAGCCTAACCATTTCAAGTTGGAAAGCTGATGGTTTGCGTTTTGAATATGTGCACTTTCCCCGCTCAACAGAGGCGAATGACTGGATGTTTTTTCCCACAGCTCATTTCAACTAACTGCTATTTGCTCATCAGTGATTCCCCTCTTTGTTTGGTGCATAGAACAAGACATAAATGGGCCCTGTGTGGAAAGCGAGGCATGTCCCATATAACAACATTTAGTTTTGTTACTAATTAAGACAGTCAACAAAGAGCATTAAATTAAATTAATAAGGCTGTAAAAGTCAGCGATACTCTTTGCATGAATCCCAAATGTATTTTATCAATTAATAGGATATTTGAATTTCAGAAAGAACTTTTTCCTATTAAATGTCCTGCTATTCTTTGTCAGCACTGCTGCAAACCCGACAATAATTAATATGGTAGCTCTCTACTCACATTGCTCTTAATGGTGTATAGGAGCAAGATTGCTGATTTGGTCTACTTGTGCAAGTAAACAAGACATTATCTCGTAATCTTCAGGTGCACTGTCTCTATTTTTCCTCAAGAGTGAAATATGACCATTATTGGCTACTGTGTGAGATGTCGTTGTGCTCAAAAATTAAGGTAGGTGATCACTCCAAGGTATGAAAATGTGTAGGTTAATAAAAAAGAAATGCAGTGTGAAAGACATTAGTACTGCCTGTTTTTATTGCCCGTCATTCAGAGTTGATGTGTCTCTGGAGATTTCCTGCAAGGCCAACCCGCTGAAGGTCAGGATCTCACTTTTTTATCACTTATTTTGTGTTAAAAATCTTCATCTGGTAATCATCGTCCTTGGAAATTATGTAATCCAGTCCATAAGTAATTCCAGTAGCCAACACACTTATTGCAATTGGTAACTAATACTGTGATCTTATGCTGTTTCTTTTCTTACAGTCTTTTTATTCCCCAATGAGAGTTAGGTTGAGGCTAAACCCTGCTGAAAAAAAACAGCATATGCTGGTTTGGTATGTTTTGATGCTGGGATGCTGGTTTAAGATGGTCCTTTGCTGGTTTATGCTGGTTTAAGATGGCTGTTTTGCTGGTTTATGCAGGTGTTTTGCTGGTTTATGCAGGTGCTTTGCTGGTTTATGCTGGTTTAAGATGGCTGTTTTGCTGGTTTATGCTGGTCCTTTGCCAGCACGTGACCAACATATACAAGCAAAAAGACCAGCATAAACCAGCAAAGGACTAGCATAAACCAGCAAAAAGACCAGCATAAACCAGCAAAACGGTCATCTTAAACCAGAAAAGACCAGCAAGAACCAGCAAAGAACCAGCATAAATCAGCAAAATGGCCAGCTTAAACCAGCAAAGACCATCTTAAACCAGCAAAGGACCAGCATAAACCAGCATCCCAGCATTAAAACATACCTAACCAGCATATGCTGTTTTTTTCAGCAGGGAAGGGTTAAATATGGATCTTCTAGCATTTTTCTAAAAATGGTGTTTCATACACTGAACCAAAAATAATGAAATTATAATAATATTTTCTAATTTATAATTGTTCCCACCGTTTGGCCTTTGATATTACTATTACTATTAAATGTCTACACCGTAAGAAAAATCCATTATATATCAAAAAAGGTATGGTACAGTAATTTTCTGCAAGTAAAAGTTCATGGACATTTCCCTAACTCTACACTCAGGGTCCAGTGTGAAGGAATTTTTTTTTTTAATCCATAGAAAAACAAAAGTAGTACTGGTTATATTCTGACAGGACAATATCGTGTAAGTTTATGGACATTTTTTTAAGCACTAAAACACAATACAATACACAATTTAGATTGCATAATTCAGAATCAATATGGAAAATCATTCATGCTAACACTGTACAATCAGTCACAGCCCATAGTTCTGTGTAGGCTTAAAGGAAATGGCCGTAAATCACCTTTTGCATGAATGGATGCTTTTTCTTTTTAGTGTGCAAATAACAATTAATATCAGATAAGGTCAAATGGTGGAAACTATGATGAATTATCTTAACTTACTTTTTCTTGGTTCAACCATGGTTGTCACTTTAAAAAAATCCATTATCAGTGTTGCTCACTTATCACAGCTACAAGCTTCCAGTTTATTTCAATCTACCACCATACATGCATTATACTCAGAACCATGCGATTTACTAGAAAATACTTTGCAACAGTTCTAAAATGTGAATCGTTATTACACATTAACACAGAGGTGTCTGATGTACTTGGATGTAATGGAACTCTGTGTATAGTAGTACAGCGTGGCTTTAATTAATAAATGTCACTAGGCCATAAGAAGTCAATGCAAACTTCTAATAGAATGTCTCACATTGAACTCTTCTTAAGTGTAACTAGAAATTAGGTAATAAAGGCCCAAAATCTAATTAACAGCAGCTGAGTTATTCATAGTAATTTGCATAACATCTGTTTTATCCAAATAATCTCAACCTGCTAATTACTGCTCATTTATTGTGTCTGCCGCGGTAATGTGCCCCGAGACAGAGTGAAGTGAACGTGACTTCAGGGGCCGGAGGGACCGTCTCATGCAGCTCCAGAGCTTTCGACTGACTGCCTTTAGTACGCATTTTAGAAAGAGGTTCTCTGTTGCATTATATTGGAAGAAGAACATGACAGGTTTTAGAGACGATTGTTGTGCAACCCCAAAAGCAATGCTCTCAGGACCTTCCAAACAAGCACGTAATTGCACTCTTAACAGATAAAATGCTTCGCCAAGCATTTTCCACAAATGTAATGAGCAAAGAAAGAAGTCAGGATCAAGGATCCTAAAGATAATGCAACTTTGATTGGAGGAGAGCTGCAAATTATTTATCAGGCACACAAGGATGGTTTAGCCTGAAGCAAATGGACAGTTTTTAGAAGCACTTAGAAGCTTATTTATTTAGCTGACCACATTTTCCAAAGCAAAGCTGCTTTTTTTTTTAAAGAATAAATGTTAAGAGGGCAAATGCATTGTTTTGACCCCTCCTGCAAAAACTATTATGAGCGAGATAAAAAAAAAATGGACGAAAAAAGGAAAGAAGTTTGGAGCTACATACATAATAATAACTAATAGTTGTTCCCGGCAAGGTGTCATTGACATTGCTTGGGATTGTATCCGTTTAGAAGGAAAACGACCAATTTAAAAGCCAGTATTTCTCGCTGGAAGGCTCTCTGGGACGCAGCTGAGGGTTTCAGCATTTAGATGATACAGCATGGCAAATTCAGGGATCTCATAAAGCCTGTGTCAATTTATAGGATTCACACCTAGCTGACTGCAAACTAATCTCCATTTCAGGATTTGGTTGGAGGAACTGTGGCATCAAAAAAATATCATCCAATTCAGAAACGGTTACAACTCCCAGACGGTACGCCCCACGAAGCAGTAATATAACTGAATGACCCTCATGCTCAGGCTTTATTATACTTTTCCAGCACATGATTATTATCACAATCATTGTGCACTATATTGTGACATCAATTGCTATACTATCTGCAGGTTGAAGGTTGAGTCCGGGGAGTTTTGGTTTTAAAATTGCTGTCTTTTTATTACACTTTGCAGTCTTTTGTAACATTTATTAATCTTTTCTATTTGTATTGCACTGATTGTTTCGTGTATGAGAAAGTTTTTTTAATCTGCATGAGAAAAACATAGAAGTTTGTTACTGTTTTGAGAACAATAACACTGTTTTTGAATTGTCAGTTCCGGTGAACAGGTCAGAGAATTCTGTGTAGAAAGTAGCAAAAAAGGAGGAGGGATCCATCAAGAGACTGGAAGAGCGGATGCTATTTGTTGGGCCTGTGATAGTAAGTTTTAAGACGCTGAATCATTCTAACAAACACCCACACAGCTAATCTCGTCACTGTTCTTAAGTTGTAGTATAACTGTGTTTCAGTGGAGCACGGCTTTGGGGTTATGTTTGGGATTTTGTGTTAAAGAATGTGTAAACACATTTGTGACACATAAGAAAAAGTGCTTTGATTAACCATATTTTTTTCAAATAAATAATACTAATTATGAGATGAAAAGTAATTATGAAATGAAGTCAGAATTATGAGATATAATCAGGAAAATATGAGATATGACAGTATGAGATAATTATTACATAAAAAGTTGAAATTATGTCATAATTATGAGATAAACTAATTAAATATGAGATATTACAGTATGAGATACTTACTACATAAAAATGTAACTGAAATTAAGTCATAATTATCAAATAAATTAATAAAAATATGAGATATGACAGTATGAGATAATTACTACATATAAATGCATATATATACTAATTTATTTATTTTAAAGTATATTATATATTTATAAGTTACAATGTTTTTTATTATAATTTTTTATTAATATTTTTAAATTTTTATCTCGTAATTATAACATAGTATCTCCAAATCAAATCTCAAAGTCATAATTATGAGATAAAATCGTGAAAATATGAGATATGACCTTATGAGATAATTATAAAAAAACTCAAAACTATGAGATTCAGTAAATAATAATTCCCTTGTTGGTGTATGAAGGTGGAAGATTCTCTTTCATATGTCCAGATGTGATGTAGTGGGGATCAGGGAAATAACGTAAGCACATACCAAGCATCATGTAACCCAGGCATGATGAAATCTCTCAATGTCATCTGAATGTTGTGAGAGCAGAGCCAGTGGATGTGCTCGCTGAGCTGAAAGAATAGTATAACCCCACTGTTGTGAGCTGATAAGTCCTGCTGAACTTCCAGAGTCCCCTCTGGCTGCTTGCTGGAAACTCTATCTGCTTGCTGCAGCGAGTTTGTCTCTCGAGCCAATGAAATTATACAATGCTGTTCCTCTACTTTCATGCCTTTCATATAGAGGCATAAAACAAAGTGACTTTGCTTAATTTTTTTTAACAACACCCATATTTTGTGGTGTTGTTTGTACTTTTGGCCACAAGTCGCTGAGCCAAGGAAAGGAGCTGATCTGTCAATACAGAGGAAGCATTTGCTTCGGATAGTAAATGCTCGACAAATCCTGAGATGTTCCCGCAAGGCCTTATAAACAAGAAGCACTTTGGCAGCAACATATCTGCCATTGTAATGCAAATTCAGATCTCTCAAAAGGGCTGACTTGGAAAATCACTGTGTAAGAAGTTACAGATTTCAGTCCAAAATATTTCCTTATTCAGTTACACATCCTTTGACTCATATTTCTTTTTAATTTAGTAAAAAGGTTTTGGTAGAAATGTTTTTTTTTTTTTTTGTTCTTTTTCAATCATTACATAAACATACATTTGAATGCATTAGGAGAAATAATTGTGGACTATAAAAAAGAAACCTCCAGTTATGCAACCATGCAATTAAAACCTTACATTACCTAGCAATGCATTATTATAAACAGTTTTAACTCAGACTGAATTAGACTGGCTGGCACTTGACCCAACATGCTCACTCTGGGTCCTAACAATTTAGACATGAATAATAAATGCTTTTTATTTTAGCCTGATAGGTACATATAAATGATTCATGGATCTTTAATATATAAGAGTTAATAAGTGCATACATTTGCAGAGTTTTAAAACAGTCTCTATGGCTATGAGAAGGATTTGAATGGCATTTAATTTAATACAACTGTCAAAAAATGAATTATGACATTTATATTTGGGCACGGTTTAGCCTAACATATACTAATATTGCACTCCATTATTTTCAGTGTAATTTTTATACAATGATGATTGCCAATTCAAACTTCTATTGTGAGCCGTAATAATTTGATTGGAACACTATGAAATAGTGGTGGCCAGGGATGTCTTGGTCAGTCTGTTCAGACAAGTTCAATTAAGGTCTTTCAAAAAATCTCTGTCCGCATTTAAGATTGTATTTTTGAATTATTCATGCTTTTTATCTTTTATTTCATCAGACAGCTGCATGACTATACCTACAGTCTAAAATGAGTCACGAATCCCGCTTTAGAAACACACTGCCTCAACATGACCTTCCTTCAAACTTTGTTGTCCCATCACAAAACAACACAAAATTACAATGGCATGTACTTCATTAAAAGAAGAGAGATTTTCTGGCACATGAAAACACACAAATATTAATTCAATAATATTTGCGTCTTTCCTTGCAGAACACCATCCTTTCCTTTATGCTTTACAGTACATTTATGAAAACACTGACGTGTACAAATGTTTCAAATACGCATTAAATATCCACAGTTGTTTAATGGCCTTCAAGTTTGTGCTGTCGGCTTTTAATTCAGATCCCAAAGCCTCTAAGAGCATTTATTCTTATCTTTAAATTCCAGGTAAACACATTGCTTGATGCTGTCAGCTTTGTCAGATTTGCAGTCTATGCCTGTAAGACTGTGGGTAGATATTGACCTTATAAAGATGATGAAACACTTTGTTATCTTAAATTATACTTAGCTGCTGCTGTCAGTTGTGTTTTCACTTGTTAGATGTGCATTATATCAAAACACAACTCTTGGACACATTTTCTCAACCTGGTCTCATAAAAAAACATGTACCTATTTGCCCTTTTTGTGCAACACTGTTTTTACGTGCCTTATTGCACGTTTTGCTGTAGTTTCAAAGAGAAATGTCCACGCAGTGGCGCCAAAACACAGGTTCAATATGTGACCCCTGGCATGTTTTTATTACGTTGATATAGTTATTGTGGCGGTTCAGAATTGAAAAATCCAAATATCTGTGGACTGTTGCTAAAAGTTAATGCTCTATCATGTTAGAAATTTGCACTACACCAAATCCAACCCTAAACCTACCGGATAGTGTTAACAAATGCAAAACTAATATAAAAAAAGGCACTTGTTGATGCAATGATGTCATTTCAACTTCCTTTTACACAGATTTGAACTGTTTTCTTGAACTGTAGTTACACGGGATCAAGTACATCTCTGTACTCTGTGAGCTACCGAACAAACCTACCATCTAGGAAAACCTATAGATAAAAAGCTGGGTATGTGTGATGCTAACATTCAAAAGCATCAGTTTTCAAATATCCCAGCAGTCTCCGTCTAGCGCTTCAGACTGCCGCACACACACACCAGCCGTAGGCAAGCAGGAACCACCTTAGCCTGGCTTAAGTTCTGTCTTCATCCAGCTCTTCCAGCAATCACTGGAATAAAACCAGGTGTCATTAATCAAATACTTATCCTCTCTCTCTCCAGCCACACATCTCCACACTCACTCTCCCACTGCACTTCGCCTTCTCACGCCCCCGGCGTGTGGACCACCTTGAACTCAAAGGGCTGTAAAGCCAGATACCAACGGGTGATCTGTGCATTGGTATCCTTCACATGGTGGAGCCACTGGAGGGGTGCGTGGTCCGAACAGAGGTTGAATTACCATCCGAGGAGGTAATAGCGGAGGGTGAGGATGGCCCAGTGGATGGCTAGACATTCTTTTTTTAATGGTGCTGTACCTGGTCTCTCTCTTCGGCGTACGCACTATGGGGCCGGATGATCTTGTCCATGAGACGCTGAAAGGTGGCTGGAGCCCCGAACAAACTGAAGGGAAGGGTAACAAATTGGTGTAATCCAAACTTAAAAGCGAGCCTAACCTATCCAATCAAGCAGCTCATCAACTCGGGCATTGGATAAGATTCGAATTTCGACACTGCATTCACCTTTCTGTAATCGACACAGAACCGGACGGAGACGTCGGTTTTAGAAACCAAAACTATCGGGCTCGCCCAGTCACTATGCGTCTCCTCTATTACTCCCAAGTCTAGCATGGCCTTTAATTCATTCTGTACCACTTTTTTTGTGTTCAGGTAAATGATAAGGACAACTGCGCGCCACTTCACCGGGGATCGTTTCGATATGGTGTTGTATGAGGTTTGTGCGACCGGGCAGGGGCGAAAACACATCTGCAAATCTTTCTTGCAACTTGGCTACATCAGTGAGCTGCAACGGCAAGAGGTGATCTCCCCCCAGCACTAGAGCCAGCGGACTGGTTTTAACAGCCGCCTCTGGCCCAAGATCATCTTCTACCGAAACAGCCGCTGCTAACTTAACTGATGCCATCTCAGTCCAACGTTTTAGAAGATTGAGATGACAAATTTGACATGAATCACCGTCTGTTCGTCTTACCTCATAGTTGAGATCCCTCACTCGCCGTGTAACCATGAATGGCCCTTGCCACTTCGCGAGTAACTTTGAGCTTGAGGTTGGGAGTAATACGAGTACTTTCTCTCCTAGTGAAAATTGACGTTCTCGGGTACCCCTGTAGAACAGCTGTCTTTCTTTGTCCTGAGCCCCGAGCAAATTCTCCATGGAGACACGCCCCAAAGTGTGGAGTTTTGCTCGGAGGTCCATGACATTTGACTATGGCTGTTCGAAGTCCCCTCCTCCCAAGCCTCTCTAATGATGTCTAACACCCCCCGGGGCTAACGGCCATAGAGAAGCTTGAATGAGGAAAACCCTGTGGAGTTTTGCGGGACCTCCCTCACCACGAACAACAGAGGTTCCAGCCATTTATCCCAATTCTTGGTGTCTTCCCTAATGGATTTCAATGTGCTATTAAATCGTTCGACCATCGGTTTGTGGGTGAAAGACGCTGGTACGAACAGATTTAATGCCCAATAGTTCATAAAGTTCGCTTATTTTGTGTGACATAAACGTCGTGACCTGATCTGTAAGAATCTCTTTAGGGATTCCCACTCGGGAGATGACTCAAAACAGCGCGTCCGCCACACTCTATGCAGAAATAAATTAAACAACAGCACTGCCTCCGGATACGTGTTGCATAGTTCACCGGGACTAATGCAAAACGATGTCCGTGTGCTGAACGTTCTAATGGCCCGATGAGGTCCATGCCAATTCTCTCGAAGAGGACCTCTACAAGTGGTTATGGGTGCTATGGCGCTTTTGAACTGGTCAGCGGATTAAACGGCTCACATACACGACACGCCGCACACCAGCGGACGTTCTCGTGAATGCCCGGCCAAAAGAATCGGGACTACAAATGGGGCTACAATGAGCCGCCTGGAACAACATTTCCCAACGGCTTTTTGGGACTAATAATTGGGTTGTATCTTTCTTTGTTTGGGTATCTTGGGTTACCCGATACAACCTATCTTTAATAAGGGAAAAATAGGGAAAGGTGAGTGGCCTATCAGGCTGGAGAAGCTGTCCGTCCACGGTGCTGACCTGGTCAAATGCGTTTTTGAGTGTTTCATCCCTAGACTGCTCCAGAGGAAAGTCATCTAGCTCAGGGGGGTTTTAATTACCCCATCGCTCTCGTTTCCTCCAAGCTAGTCTGGGGTGGCCCTAACACCGCATCTCCAGCCTGCGTCGCAACCTCACCCCTCTCCCGCCCCATTTTCCAAGAAGCATAATTGTGCAAAAGGTGGCCAATCTGTACCCAAAATTATCAGATGCCTAAGGTGGGAATTAACCGCCACCTTCACCCGAAATAGAATTCTAACGGGCACTAAGGGGTAGCCCACCACATCCCGTGCAGACACCTTACCCTCACCTTGCGGCTCATATCCAATGTCCTCTGTTGCATCAGGCTTTGATGCATTGAAGTTTGGATACATCCTGAATCCACCAAAGCCTGATATGTATTTCATGTCTCGCTAAAAAGTGCACCAAGGTATGTTTATATCACATGTTTAAAACAGCACAGAATATTCTTTCCCCTAACTGATCCTGGTTAGATTTCCCTACTTGGGTACATCTTAGAAATCCAGATTTCGAGTGCAACTTGCATCCTGGGGTCAGCAGGTCCCTCCTGCTCCTGATAGATATTAGCCTCCATCAGCTAGAGGACATCCATCATGCACAGGCCTCCTGTCACTAGAGATTCACCCATGAACCTCTAGTGTCCGTCAAAATGGGCAGTGCTGAGGCTTTCTTATTCTCCGTATGCTGGGAGAGTCTGCAGATACTTTGGTATGTATGCTGGTATAGGAGCAGGGGTCTGACAGTGATGAATGTAACCTGCGAGAGTAACAGTATGCAGGGGTTTTAAGGGTCTTTAGATTGTCAGGGGTCATTGATTCTACACCACAGAAATAAAGCCACCTGAATGTGTTAAAAACATCATAGGGAACAGAGATCTTAAAGGTATTGTTAATGCCAACATGAAAATTGTTCATCATTTACTCACCATGTGAGTCGCTCCAAACCTTTTTGTAAAAGTCTATGCCTTTAACCTGTGGTTTTTCACAACTTAAAGGGGTAGTTCACCAAAAAATGAAAATTCTGTCAGTGATTACTCACCCTCATGTTCTTTAAAACCTGTAAGAGCTAATTAATTTAATATATTTTGCTGAAATATGAGAGCTTTCTGACTCTGCATATAAGTGACTGAAACGTATTATGGCCCAGGAGGTCATCAAAAGTAGAAGGACATTATTTAAATATTCAGGCCACATCAGTGGTTTAACTGTAATTTTATGGAGCTACAAGAATACTTTTTGTGCACAAAGATAACAAAAAAAAATGTGGGTTTGTTCTTTAAGCAAAAGCATTATGGTTTATAGCCTTTAGTTGCTAAAAAAGGTGGTCAGTTTATTCAACATTTCTCGTCATGTTCCACTGAAGAAATAATATCATTTGGGATTGGAAGTAAAGTTTAGTTTGACCTTTGTGTCTGCTTGAGAGAAAATAGAACTGAATTAAGTGGAGAGAATGCCATTGTGGTGCCTCAGCGCAGATTGTGACAGGAGTAATGTACTGTCGTTAGTGGTAGGTCAAATGAGAAGTGTCTGGGTTTGCCCTTCCTACCAAGCACATCCCAGTGGGTACTCAGCACAGAATACATTTTAGTCTCCTTAAACTGCATGTATATGAATCTTTGCACAACAGTAAGCCCTCAAATTTGATCTTGATGTACTGTCACTGTGATTGTTTGTATCAATGTGATTATCTTTGTTTATGTATTCTAGAGAGACTGTCAGTTTATGCATAAATTACAGTAGCCTAACTCTGCAGGTTACATCAATATGCCAGAAGATGGCAACTGAATCATTCAAAAACACTTATTCATTCCGAAATGAAACACCACTGCTTTGTGTTTCTCAGAGACAAATGATGTTTCATTTTTGAGTTATCTTTTACTGTAAGTTACTCTTTTATGTTATTGAAAGCTATATCACACAATCATTCTATTGTTCTGAATGATCCTGATGGTGTAAATTAAAGGTAAACAAACACAAAATATGTTGTCCATTAGCAAAAACTGTTCATAATTTATTCACATTATATTCTTCTATAGCTCTGGGTCGTTCTGCATGGGAAAACCTTACCAAATGATTTGTTTCTCCATCTGCCGGTTGAGGATCATCAGCATAGCGATCACTTAATGAACACTAGCCTAGCCTCTCTCCTGTCTGGGGCTTCAGAGATGTTCATAATGGCCCCTCATTAGTTGCTCTACCTGCGAGAGTCCTGCTAAAGTCCTGATGAGTTCTGAATTCAAGCCAAGTGAGAAGTTTAATGCATGTTCAGTGGCAACCAGAAGCACTGACTTTAGCTTGAAATAAAAGTAGATTGCTATTTCGAATATTAAACTTTAAGAATATATTATGCGAAATATGATAGAAAATCAGCACTCAGATTTTACCTTCTATCTAATGTAAAATGCATAGCAGATTACAAACCTGGAGGAGCCTAGATCACATATTCGGCATAAATAAGAGACCTATGAAGGGCATGCATGATTTGCTGTCAGGTTGGATTTCTAAATGATTTATGATGTAAATGACTGTTTATAATCTGTTCAGGCAAACATTAGACTCGATGAAAAAGTATGTTTCTTTTAATGTGAAACAAATGTTTAACATTCAGTTGAAATTGCAAACTGTCTAAAAGAAGTATAGCTTCCAAGGTGAGTTCAAGTGAGCTGACAAATACCGGATTTAAATACCAAGATTTAAATAATTGGGATGTTTGCTCTGTTATGATTTATGAAATCTTAATATCATGCACGTCCATATTGTAGATGAATGTTTATTTCTCAGTTTAATTTACTCACATCATGATCCAGTGCTTTGGACATGTTTTATTTGTTATTTCGACCTTAAAAAATGTGAAACATTTCACTAAGAGACATTCATTGACTTGTAGTGATTCTATGCCCTTTCAATTTCCTTCTCAAAGCTTGTTGCATGTCACTACCTTGATGAAGAGGCCAGTTTATTGAATTAAATATTGATCTTAATTGCAGGTCATGACCCTGTCACTGCTGGCCTGTGGACCTCAGGTCTCTGATGACCAATTAACTTGAAGGTTTGTCAGTTTTCATTCAGCTAGAATCCCATAGGGATTAAATGACTTAAACCAAAAGGCTGCTGGGATGTATAATTCAAGCTCACAAACCCAGTGAATGAAATAAATCTATATAAATATATATATCATATGAACAGTATATTCGCTTGCTGCATATTGTGGATTTATTACATGGCCCTTTAGAACAGGCTTTAACCTAAAAAGACGGTCATGACAATGATGATGGTGTGAAGGTTCTTTCTTAAAAATATAAAGGCAGCTATGTATTTTTGGGGTCCCGCTTTATATTAAGTGTCCCTAAGTGTGTACTTGCATAGTAACTAGATGTGTATGTAGTATTTAACCGCAGTGTAAGTACACATTGCTACATAGTATCTACAGCTGTAATATTTCTGTAACTACATACATGTAACAACCCTCAGAATGGTGTGTGTAAGTACAAATGTGTAACAGGACATTGGAAACAACACTTTTTGGTAATGAAAGTACAAATGTGTAACAGGACTAACGGCACTTTTTGGTAAATAAAGTGTTACACGTTATATTAAATAGACAATTGCTATGGATTTAGCTTGTAATTACTCTGATGTTACACAGCAGCGGGCGGTAAATTCGGCTTTACATATAAATTGTGGTTGGTGTCCAGAATGTTACACTTTATATAAAGTGGGCAGTTCCTGAGTAGTTACCATGTATATACACTGGTATTACAGAGGTGCACCAACTCCACCCACTTTACATA
>JAUMHG010000024.1:3641470-3659959 GCA_032359395.1 Enteromius anoplus
TATATAGACAGGTGTGTGGCTTTCCTAATCAAATCCAATCAGTATAATCAAACACAGCTGGACTCAAATGAAGGTGTTCTTTCTGTGTTTTTATGTCAATATGGGGTGCATTAATGAGGGAAAAAAAACTTAAATGATTTAACAAATGGCTGCAAAATAACAGAGTGAAAACTACTTTCCACCCACTGTAGGTCTTGAAAGGTTTATATGTTATCATTAAAAAAACATTTCTTTATGGATTTTTACATCTGGAGGCCGACTATTAGGCTCTGCAGCCTGGTGTGTTTACCCAGAAACTAGGCATTTAATGCAATGAAAGTTCAGTGCTCCCAGTGCCTTTTTAGAATGAAAAGCATCTGATAAATGAAAGCAACTTGTGTAATATTTTCTTTACTCGTTGCGCTGGTTACTTTTATATTTCACCCGCTTTATTGAAACACATCTTTTCATCAGCCAGCAAAAGTAAAGGGAATGAATGGAAACCGAAAAATAATCGTAAAAGCTTGTATGCAATTATGTTTCAGTAGTTCAATATGTAATCTCAATATGGAGCACAGAATAACAACACAAATTTAACAGAATTGAATCTGCTGGCATGCTTCTAAATCCAATTAGTCTGTCACAATGTTTAAAATATATGCTTTACTGGCCCACACTGTGCCTTTAAACAGATTCACATATATTTATTTCTGTCTGTATGTGTGTGTGTGTGTGTGTGTGTGTGAGGTGTGTGTCGAGTCCAGACAGACAGCTCAGCAGAGCCACATGTTTTGTTTCATTATTGTTTTATATTCAAAGCCTCATTATACACAGAGATCAGCAGCAATGCTGGATCATTGTCCGGACGGCTTACGCTCATTGTGTGCTGTCATCCCTTCTCATTGATGCTCTTTCACAAATGCTCTGTTCTACTCCATCAGTGCATTCGAAAAAGAAGAATCGCCAGACGTGTGTCCGCAAGAGCCTTATCTGCGCTTTTGCCATGGCCTTCATCATCAGCGTCATGCTCATCGCAGCCAATCAGATGTTGCGGAATGGCATGGAGTAGCCCCGCCCACTGTGAACCCTGCTTGATCTGACCTCTCTTAAGAAACATGCATCTAAAAGTCCACTTTCTTTTAGTTGGAAGAGTGTGGGGAACCCACCGAGGACGTGAATCCAGGGAGAGAGAGAGAGAGAGTTTTGTGTTTTACATTTATTTCAAAGATTGTGATTGTGACTGACTTATTAACTGCAGTGAGGGATGTCCTCCATCATCAGCTTGACAGGAACATGCAAGGGCTCCTCACTGGATACCATTTAATGCAATAACATCCCGTGTCCCTCCACGCTCCGTGTGTTTTTCTCATTCCTGTCTTTGAAAGACTTTGTTCTTATCTCATTCCAAGTCATGTCAGATGGGAAGGATGAGGAGTCCACTGTCCAGTGGAGCCGCTGCAGGATGTCTGGCATCAAGAACGTGTGCATGTTCATCTCAAATGCACTGTATGTTTTTTTCACAGCATTGCGGTGTAGAAGCTTATTTATGGAATTTATTGAAGATATCGTTGAAGAGAGTGTGGGTATTTTTGGAATAGCATACATTCATAATATTACTTTTACAGTATGCAAAGAAAATCACATATCACCACAATATGCAGGACATAATCTGCATGGAGTACTGTATCCCACAATGCATCGTAATGTTTTAAGTGTAATTTTTGTTTCTTCTCCTTTGATTGGACTGTAAATTAGTATTTTATTGGGCTGAAAAAGGGAAAGTTTATTTATTTTGCACATATTGTTCATTTAAAGTGCTTTAAATGAGCATACTTGAGAGATAATGATAATATGATTCAGGAGAGAAAAACTTAAAATATATAAACGTTTCGTTTAAAACTGAACATGCAATGTAATCAAATTAAACAACAAAAACATAACATTTTGCTGTCTAAAACATTTATCATTGCATACTGTGAACTTACTCCACATAAAAAATAATAATAGTAAGAAGTACTATTAACAGTATGGGGTCAGTAAGATTTATTGGAGGTAAAGAAATTCATTATTTTTCACCATGGTGCAATAAAGCGATAGTTCACCAAAAATGAAAATTATGTCATTAATCAATCACACCATTACAAACCTGTAAAACTTTATTGATTTTCTGAACACAAATGAATTTTGATTAAATCTGAGAGCTTTCTGATTGTGAGTAGACAGCATTGCAACTGACAAATTCAAGTTCAAAAAAGGTAGTAAGAGCATTATTAAAATAGTCCATGTGATTTCACTGGACATTTGACTATTCTACGGTGGGCGAGAGAGCTCAATACAAAAAACACCTGCAAATTAATAAAACATTGATAACATTGACAACACGCATGCTGCAAATGCTCACAGCACCATTAAATAAAGAAATGCACTGCAAACACTTGCAATACAACCAAACAAAAAAAAAAAACATGCAGCATAAAAGGTATTTATTTGGTTGTGTTGTGAGCATTTGCAACACCTGCTGTCAAACTGATGAAGATGTTCTCTTGAATTGCTGGTGCTTTTTCTATTTGGATGTGTTTTCTGAAGTTCTCTCAGCCACCGTATTATTTCCTTAGTTTGATAATCAGAGGAGAACATAAATGAATACATTGTGGCCATTGTTTCAAAAACAAGAGAACAAATTAACAAGGCCACGATTTAACCAAAAATAAGGGAGTGAGGGCAATACATTTGAATAAATTAAAGGAACAAGCTTACACGGAAGACTGTGATCGCTGCTGGAAATTCCGGAATAAATTACATTATAAAACAGTAAATTATAACCCCATATTGACCCCAAACTGTTCACCAGAGTGAGCTGAAACAGACTGATTTGTCATTTTTTGCTATGAAACTTAAGTTACAAATGCATTGCAGCTTTCCATTTTGTGCAAAGCAAGTGGGATGAATTAAATTCCACACATCTCTATTTCGCAGTACACCTTGTGCATTATTTTTAAATGAAAATTAGAAGTCTGTTGTATTCATGCCATTACCCAATCTTCTGTTTTGTGTATCTAGAGTATGATA
Organism: Enteromius anoplus; assembly: GCA_032359395.1. NCBI lineage: Eukaryota > Metazoa > Chordata > Actinopteri > Cypriniformes > Cyprinidae > Enteromius > Enteromius anoplus. The sequence continues at coordinate 3,644,519 of JAUMHG010000024.1, forward strand.
CTCTCTTCGATTTTAAATATAGTATCAAGGTCTTATAAATGTCTGCATATATTGTCTGGTTCAAATATATGACACTGAACTTCTGCGGAAGTGTCTATGCTACATAGTTGGACTTTTTGGTCCATTTTGAGTTTTTATTCACACTCAGGCTCAGAGAGTCAGTGAATGCAACACAAATTGCTCTGAAACAACCAGAAGTAAACTGGTCTGTCTCTACAACAGCACTTTTTCTTTTACAGTTCCAGTCTGTGTGTAATATAAGTATTTGTCTACCTGTTTGTCTATTTATAATGTGTGTGCACATCAGCCCCTTTCCCTGTGTTCCTTATTATTGTGTATACTTACAGCCGTTTGTCACAATCCCCTGTATATTGCATGTGTATTTACGCATATAGTGCCCTACAAAAGTCGTCTTTGGATTGTCTGTTCGACTGTGTCATGTTTGCATGTTCAGAACACTAATGCAGTGCTTTGTACCGCATTTACTGCATCAGTCTAAATATCTGAACTCCCGTTGTTTCCTTCCTGTGAGCAAATATTATATGAAACAGTACCAGCATTCTGTGCCAAAATACACTCCAGAGGAACCCTTTATTGGACAAAGTTCCTGACAGTTTTCCAGAATGTCACAGAAAGGCTTGATTGAAGACCTGTGCAGTTTATTCTGACCGTCTGTGTTTTGGAAGGAGATTTACAAGTCAATGGCCCCATCCAGTGGCCGATTCGGAGGATGTGACATAAAAAATTGTAGGTAACCAAGGAAACGTACCTTTAGCGTTGTGAAGTAACGCTAGTAAACAAGAAATGTTACTTAAAGAAAGAAACAAGGTTACCTTTACCAAAAGGAAGTTGGAAACGGGAGTGGAATTCAGTGTAAATTCCATATATATATACATTTAAAATGTTGCACATTGTTATTTTGTTTAATAATAATATAAGGTATTTGTTCACTGTTCCTTTAATTTATCACAAAGGCAGATTAGTGGACTAAAGTTTAGAAATCTCTTGCATCATTTAGTCATTATTCTATGTATCCCCCTGCTTGTTGCCATCTTGTTAGATTCTATTCTACTAAATTTATCCTCTAGTTTATGGGCATTTTGGAGATATATATATATATATATATTATTTGCTACTGTATTTTATATTTAGTTGATTAATATTATTCTTTGTTATTTCTTTTTTTTTTAAGTCTTGCAAAGGTTGATGGAATTTTTAATTTAGATTACTCTCAATCCAGATCCTAACTTCATCTGAATTTGAAGCATGTCAAATAAAATTTTATATGTACGTATTTTTATGGAGTATATCAAAAGAAGGATTATTAATATGCAAAGCAGTATACATATTTGCATGCAGGATGTGGATTGACAGACTAAAGCAATATGATTTCTAAACAAAAAAAGAATTGTATAATTACACGTAACATTACACAAAGAATATGAAGAAATAAAAGAAAGTTATTTATTGAACATGGTAATAAATGTCTTTGCATCCAATTATTTATATAATGATGATAATAGTTTATTTAACAATCATTTGGTTATTGGGGGGGGGGGGCATCAGATTTTCTATAAATAAGAATAAAATTCTGTTCATATACTATCAGGTGAACACAGCTGTACAAATGACAAATAAATGACTTAATCTATTGTTTTTCTGATAAAACCCCAACCATGTAAACATTTAAAAAAAAGTTTACAGGTCGTTTCAAATTTTACAGCATTAAGTACACACATAGCACATGTGTAAATGTCTAAAAGGCACTTAATGTATAGAATTAGAGAAAAAATGTATGCTTTTCTTTAAAAAAAACCCACTTTGCCTAAGTGTTGATTGTGTAATATTCAGGAGTGCAAGTATGATAGTAATTGTTTGTTTTAAGTGACACAGCTTCCTTTAAACAAAAAAATAGTCTAAAACATCCTTACATAGCACCACATAACTGCAAGTCTCTCAATGAGATTATTATTAATACTGCTGCAACATAAAGTAGCATTGATGCTGTAGTGTTTTATCTCTGAGGTTAGCACCAAGCTATTCAAGTGAATACCAGCTTGTTCTGTATGCAGTTCATTTATATTTCCCAGGTTTCTTTTTTTTAACCAGTTGTGGGCCAATTTTAAGATTAAAAAAATTGTTGTTCTTTTTCATCTCAAATATTACTTGTAAGACGTCAACAGATGGCTAGATTTTTCTATTTTAAAGGCAATGTGCTGCAAGTCAAAACTTGTGTTAAAACTTGATTAAACTCTGAATGAACTTTTGCCTTATAATTCTAAAATTATAAAGAATTTAAAAATTACATTTTATGTTTGTATTATTATACACTACCTTTCAAAACTTTAAAAGTCAATAAGATTATTTTTTTATTTTTATATTAAAATAATTTAGTCCTGTGATGGCAAAGCTACATTTTCAGTAACACGCGTCTTCCAAAAATCATTCTAATATACTTATATAGTGCTTAATAAACCCTCATTATTAACAATGCTGAAAAAAAGTTGTGATGTTTAATATTAGTTGTCAAAACCTTAAAGGAATAGCTCACCCAAAAATGAAAATTCTGTCCTCATTTGCTCACCCTCAAGTAGTTCCAAATCTGTATGAATTGCTTCCTCTTCAAAAGGAAGATATTTTAGTCGGGCTGTTTTGTGTCACCATCGACTGCCGTGGTATTTCTTCCAACTATGAAAGTCAAATTGAAGTAACCCTTCAATAATCCTTACTGACCCCAAACTTTTGAACAGTAGTATGTGCTGTGCAATATAAAATCTCTAAAGGTGTTTAAAAAAATAAGCATGAGGCACAATTTGATTCTAAAACTCTTTTTCATAACAGCTCAAGGCTCCTCTTCTGGGCCAGTGGGTGAAGAAAAAAAAACAACAGAACTGTAAAGAGTCCAGCAGATTCAGCTTGTATGAAGCACGTCTCTAAAACTCAGTGTGTAATGGACTGCTGAAATCCCTGGATCCGGTCTCACTGGGTTTCATGAAGACGCCCTCCATTGTTTTCCAGTAGCTGTGTGAGCTGCTGACCATCATGCCGTGCACTTCTCTCTGGCCGTGGATGGGTCTGCCATACTGTTCTCCCGTCACAGACAGCAGAGCATCGGTGGCCGTGTGCCGGAACCGAACAGACTCATCCCGCTGCCAAACAGAGCCGGCACACAGAACGGTCCACTCGTCTAGATGGTCACCCTCGCCGTTCTCACCAAAGGCACTGACCTCCTACAAAGGGACAGTTTTTGAGTAAAATTCCATGGACTCTTGCAGCATCAAAGTACTACATACAGCACCTATACATTAAAAAGGGCGTTTTAAAAAAGGATTGCAAATTAAAACCTGATTTGAAGAAAGAGGAGAAGTGAAGTAGTGGCTGTGTAGATTGCGGCCCGTGTTCACATGAGTCAATCGGATGTTCTGTCCACACTGTACAGGAGTGCCTCGATGACAGGCAGCATCACTGGTGCCACGCACACTCCAGTAACTGTTACTGTCCTCCACCGCACTCACACCGGTCACCGACTGCTGACCGCTACCTAACATTAACAGATCACAGAGAAACTAAATACTGCTGCTTCTAAAAAAACAATACTTTTATTTAGCAAGGATGCATGAAATTGATCAAAAGTAACAACAAGTAAGGGATAATGTACAGGCAGCCGGTAGTTATCGCAGAAATAAGCCCCGACAGTGTGATCAGGTATCACGCTGAAGGGGCTTATTCCGCGATAACTATCGGCTACCTGTACATTATTCCGCTTATTACACGGCTACTTGCCACATAAGGAAAAAAAACTGAACATGAATATGAATTTAAAACATTTTATTGGCATATTTGTTTTAAATTAACATTTTATCCTTCCGCGAAACTATAAAGTACCACGTGACTAACATTCAAATGTTAGTAAGACAATTTAGAACATCTAAATATGAATATATAATGACGGATGTATTTTAGTTATTTACAAGTATTAAATTGCACCTTATGTTGTCCAGTGTTTGTCACAAGATGGCGCCAAACGGTAATCTTTGTTGGCGCGGAGGGATTTTAAACACACAAGTAGTGCCGGCTATGCGTTAATTACTTTGGAACGGTTATTATTCGAAAAGAACGAACCTGCAAATGTCTCAAGTGACCAATCAGAATCAAGCATTCCAGAGAGCCGTGTAATAAAGAGTTAATAATGTTACAAATGTATCCATTTCAAATAAATGCTGTTATTTTAAATGACCTATTCAGACTATCAAATCAGCATATTAGAATGATTTCTGAAGGATCGTGGCAATGAAGACTGGGGCAACGGCGCTGAAAATTAAATTTTTATTTTTATTTTTCAAATAAATGCATATTTCTTTCAAAAACATTTTAAAAAAAATTTAATTGACCTCAAAACAGTGTGTTCTTTTAAACCCTCCAGAACATTTACAAAGTAATCATAACATGTTTATGTAATGGCTTTTTGATTTATTTTTGTTGTTAATTATTATGTTTGACCACTTAACTAGTTAAAAGGATTCCTTAATTAAAATTGAGAATTATACTTTATATGAAAGCTGAATGAATTAGCTTTTTCATTGATGCATGGTTTGTTAGGATATGACCATATTTAGCAGAGATGCAACTACAGTGGTGAACATTTGAAGTTAATCAAAGTTGTCCTAAGACAAGAACACATTTTGGTTTTAGGTTTCAGGACGACTTTAATGAAAGGTTTTGATCCACTTCAAATATTGGCTCCTATACTTGAAAATCTGGAATCTGAATAGAAAAAAAAAAAAACTTAAATGTTGTCCAAAAATTAAGTTCCTGCAATGCTTAATCAGAATCAAAACATACGTTTTTATATATTTACGTATCTTCATGGAACAAGATCTTTACTTAATATTCTAATGACTTCTAGCATAAAAGAAAAATCAATAATTGTGACCCCTAAAATGTATTGTTGGATATTTCTTACAAATATACCCGTGCTACTTATGACTGGCTTTGTGATCCAGAGTCACATATTTTATAACACATCAAACGCTTACATCACTGCCACACAGATGAGGCAAGGAGACTTTATGAATGAGAGCCACTCACCAGAACCATAACGGACATCATGAGAGTGTAACCTGACATCGTGTTTTACATTGAGCAGCTTCACCACCGACCCGCACGTTACAAACTTCATCTCACTGCCGGAGGAGACTGTAAACATACATGACAATAACACTGTTATAGGCAATTGCACCCACACGAAACCCAAACTATCCATGGCTGGACAAGTCCTACGGAAAAACTAATCATTAAAAACCCTGCATGACGTCACACAGAACGTGTGCAGCGCTGAAATATAGAGCGCCGTCTTTAGGCCCGGAGATAATGTATTAGTCCCAAGGTAGAGTTATTATTTAAAGCTTTTTTTTCTAGTAAAATCTATTTTAAATGGTCTAATTTGAGATTTTTTGTATTTTGCTGGAGGAAAGGTAACTCGTCTCTGAACAATATGTATCGGTAACACTTAGCAATAAGGTATAAATAACGTTAGTTGACTACAAATTATTCTAACTTATGTACCAATCTTAGTTAATTTTAACATTAAACAATGTGTTATTTATTAAAAATCGGCAAACGTATTCATCCTGACCGGAAGTTAAATATGTGTATACCGGAAGCAGAATCCCGACTGTACCCCTCAGCCATTTTTTGTTGTCACTATCAAGCTTCTTCAAAAGTGACGCTTTAACTTCATCTCAGAGCTTATTTTCAAGTCTTTAATCGAGCTTCCTCGCAAGGAAAAGTAAGTTCTCTTTTGTGTTCGATGTCTAAACTCAGCTAAGTGTTTTAAAAACAAGTCATGTAATGCCTGTGGTTGTTTCTAGTGCTCAGGCTAGCTGTTAGCATGAGGGCCTTGGTTTCTCACTGTGCCGTCGTTACGTAATTATTTAAAAAACAAATAAAAATGTACTGTTTACGTTCGATTCATCGTTGCCTTTCTGCTTGTTTCATAATAGCTACAAATTTCGCCTCTTCGCGTCCCAAATGCCTTGGCTAAGCTAAAATCTAAGTGGGCGCATGGATCTCAAGTTCATCTTCATATGTGTTTTCGTATCAAGAAAGGCCTGGATTTACACGATTAGTAATCTGGTGTTATCGTTTAACATGCAAACGTCTTAACACAGAAATCAAATTTTATATTTTAAATTTCTAGTGCAAGAATCATCACATTAAGCCCCCAGTGAAGCTTATCTTTGTCAGTCTTTTGTTTGCTGGGAGAGATGTGTCAGATAGCTGTTTGTTATTGTTTTTATTGTTATACTATTATTTTACTGCTTATGACAAGGACATTGTAATGTTGCCACTACGTCATTGCAACATTTCTCTATTTATCACAATAAATGCTCCAAATCCTTTGAATGTCATAGTAGGTATTTCACAGCCATACAGTGTTCATGACAGGTCCTTGTAGTATAAATAATGTTTATATTTCACACAGGCCTTGCAAACATGTCTGACTTCATCGAGAGCGAGGCTGAGGAGTCAGAGGAGGAGTTCGAGGAGAAAGACCTCAAGCCCAAAAAGCAGCAGAGATTTATGGAAGATGATGGTAAGATGTAACCTACTTAAAGCCACACCCGGCAGAAGGCGCAGATGTAAAGGCGCTAAGTATGAATAGTTTAAGGCAAGTTGCATCATTGCTTGAGTTTTGTGTTTTCTCCAGAAGAAGAGGAAGAAGAGAATACTGAAGATCAAGATGAGCATGGAAACCTGAGAGGACTCATTGATGATGGCGATGTGGAAGAGGAAGAACCGCAGAGTGCGGCCGAGGATAGTGACTCTGGTGAAGAGGTCCGTCATCGCCGCAGAAAACGAAGTAGGTTACTCTGAATTTAAAGCCATATTAGTAAATACTCTTGCATTCTGCTGTGTGTGAGTTGACTAGTGCGTAATGCTGTTCTTAGTATGGCTAGGGCCAATCAAATATTTGAAACATTTTTTTTGCTGGAGATAACCAATTAAAGGAGTAGTTCAGCTAAAAATGCATTTTGTCGAAAGCTTTTTCGCCCTTCAGGCCAGCCAGTTTGTTTCCTCATTGGAAAAGATTTGGAGAAATTTACATTGCAAAACTTGCTCACTAATCAGGGATATCAAAACGAGAGTTCAAACAGCTGATTTTTAAAATAAGAGTTCATAATCTGAGTTGATGCTTTCATCACTGAAAAAAGACAATATACTGAAATCTGTTCGGATTGGAACAGTTTTGGGGACTTTGTTTGCTATGAACAATTATTGTTACATGGATTAAAAAAAAACGTTACTGTTGACATTAGGCTAAATGAAATGCTGGTTTCTGTATTGCATTTGTTTTCAGTAAACGATGTGTGTTTGTGTCTCTCAGGTTATGATGACTATCTAGATGATGATGATCTGGACCTCATCGAGGAGAATTTAGGAGTAAAAGTGAAGAGAAGGGTGAGTCACTAAACTTCCAGTCCGTGCTGAATTGCAGAATTGGTATTAATTTAACAGATGCTAGTTAAACACGGATTTGAACTCGTGAAAAATGTGTTCAGAAAAAGAAATACTCGCGTGTGAAAACGATGGATGATGAGGGGGAAGATGATGAGAAAGACATGATCGCTGATGAGATCTTCACTGGGGATGGTGACGGAGATGGAGAGGTGGAGGAAGGAGAGGCTGTGGACACACTTCATCCAAGAGATGATGAAGAGGAGGAAGATGATGAGGAATCTGGTAGGAGAGATGTTTACCCTGGTTATCTTGGGTTTTAATTAATATCCTGCGATTGTGGGGTTTTGATCTTTTTTATATTTATATTTGCAGATATTGATGATTTCATTGTGGATGATGATGGGCAGCCCATCACTAAAAAGAAGGGAAAGAAGTTCTCTGGCTACACTGATGCGTAAGTGTATTAGATAGTATGTAAATATAGACTTCTTTGAGTGGTATGAAGAACTAAAGCTTTGACAGAAAAGGCCTTCAAGCAATGACTTTCTTATCTCTAATGTTTTTCCTTTTCTGACATTTTAGTGCCTTGCAAGAAGCTCAAGAGATATTCGGTGGAGACTTTGACTTTGCTGAGTTCGACACTGCAGAATATGATCATGCTGAAGAGGAAGAGGAGGATCAGGAGGATGAGTCATGGGATCGGCCAAAGAAGCAGACCAAGAGAAGAGTTGGCCGGCGTAGCATATTTGAGATCTATGAGCCCAGTGAGCTGGAGAGCAGCCACATGACCGATCAGGATAATGAGATCCGCTCTACAGACATGCCAGAAAGATTCCAGGTATGGAGCAGTGTTGGCCTGCATATGTATCTTTCGTTTGCAGTATACTGTCTTATGTGAAGCATACCAGAAACTTCTGCATGCCTTTTACCAGTGTTTCATAATTTAATTATTTTTTTTGTCATTTGCAGTTGAGGGCCATCCCTGTAAAGCCTGCTGAGGATGATGAACTGGAGGAAGAAGCTGAATGGATTTACAGGAATGCCTTCTCTACACCGACCATCTCCATGCAGGTGTGAATGGAGGATTTCTGTAACATGACTTTTGTTAGCTTAGAGCTTTGGCACTAAGCTTGTTTTGTTTTGATTTGCTTTGCAGGAGAGCACAGACTACCTAGATCGTGGGACAACCACAAATTTCAGCAGAAAGGGTCCCAGTACTATTGCTAAAATCAAAGAAGCTCTGAACTTCATGAGGAACCAACACTTTGAGGTATAGTCCTTGGGGATAAAAACATGATGTTCTAAACTTCTCAAGATGATCTTCTGATTTAAGCTCCTCTCTCTTCCATCTTACAGGTTCCCTTCATTGCATTCTACAGAAAAGAGTATGTGGAACCAGAGCTGAACATTAATGATCTGTGGAAGGTGTGGCAGTGGGATGAGAAGGTAAGGGCTAGTCAAAAAATGTTCTCTCAATGTAGCTGCTGTTTCTTTAGTTCCATAGAAATGAATGATTGCTTTCCTCCTCAGTGGACTCAGCTGAAGACTAGAAAGCAGAACCTGACACGTCTTTTCCAGAGGATGCAGTCTTATCAGTTTGAACAGATCTCCGCTGACCCTGACAAGCCACTGGCTGACTCCACTCGTCCTCTAGACACTACTGATATGGAAAGGTACGAGTAGAAACACAAAGCACATTCTAATATTTCATGCTTTGTCCACAGTGTTTACAACACCTTTCCGCTTTCACAGATTGAAAGACGTCCAGTCTCTCGATGAGCTGGGAGATGTCTACAACCACTTCCTGCTCTACTATGGCCGGGACATTCCTAAGATGCAGAATGCAGCCAAGGCCAGCAAAAAGAAACTGAAAAAGATCAAGGAAGTGTCAGAGGAAGATGGTACACCGGTGTTTTTCCTTTGCAGAAGTTGTTCAAATAAAGGTCAACCATGCATTAGACTAAAATAGTTTTTGTTCTGCTAGGGGAAGAGGTAGAGGTGGAGGAGGAAGAAGAAGAGGAGGAGCAAAAGGGTCCAGACCTAAAACAAGCTTCCCGTAGAGATATGTACAGCATCTGTCAGAGCGCAGGCCTTGGTTTGTACATCTTGCACAGAAATAAGACAATATGTATTATTTGTTTTGTTTATTTATGCAGGAAGAGTTAAATGTGCCAAACGTATTCCTTGGCAAAAATGTGTAATGATTTTGGAGTATGCATGTACAATATTACATTAAATTTATATTAACATGTTTTATTTTAGAGATGTTTTTAACAGTGAAACTGATTGATGCATACGTATGCTGAATTTATTTTTTATTTTATTTTTTTTAATAGATGGTCTTGCCAAGAAGTTTGGTTTGACTCCAGAGCAGTTTGGAGAAAACTTGCGAGACAGTTATCAGAGGCACGAAACCGAGCAGTTTCCCGCAGAGCCCTTAGAGCTGGCCAAGGACTATGTGTGCAGGTAATGCATCATTGCAAACTTGAAATTGTTACTTATTAAAATAACTTCCAAATGCATTTCTTTTATCCACTGCTTGTTGGGAAAATTGCAAATTTTGATATTTATTCATAACTTAAAAAAAATTTGTAGTCAATTTAACACCCCGGAGGCTGTTCTGGAAGGCGCTCGCTACATGGTGGCCATGCAGATTGCCCGTGAACCTCTGGTTAGGCACGTGCTCAGACAGACCTTCCAGGAGAGGGCCAAGATTAACATCAAGCCAACTAAGAAGGGCAAGAAGGTCAGTACTTGGTGTTAATTTAGGACTTACAGACATGCCTTCTAGTATAAAGGAAGCGACTATTATATATTAATATTAACTGTTGTGTTTTTGTTTGTCTTCTACTTTCACTAAACCAAATTCATCAAGGAAAGGGTATTAGCAGAAGCCCACCCCAGCAGAGCTCTGTTGTGTTAGAGCTTTAGTTAGAATGTTTAGATGATTATGTAGGCATAGCTAGTTTTTGCTGTGCTACATTATTACCGTAGTAAAGTTGTCTTATTCAAACCCAGAGTGAACTGATGTGCCAATGGCTGCATTGTTTGCTCGTTCATCAGCTAATACCTGTCATGTTTCCTAGGATGTGGATGAAGCGCACTATGCTTATTCCTTTAAGTACCTGAAAAACAAGCCTGTGAAAGAGCTCAATGGAGATCAGTTCTTGAAGATGTGCCTTGCTGAGGAGGAAGGCCTGCTTGCCATAGACATCTGCATTGACCTTGTCGGAGTCAAAGGGTACAGTTGTGAAATGAAAATATTAGTTTGAGATCAAAACCTCTATTTTATACATGAGATACAGGATGGTTCTGTTTGCAATCTCTACAGGTACGGAGATCAGACCTACTTTGATGAGATTAAGCAGTTTTACTACAGGGATGAGTTCAGTCACCAGGTGCAGGAATGGAACAAGCAGAGAACTCTTGCTATTGAACGATCCTTGCAGCAGTTCCTTTATCCTCAGATGGCCAAGGAACTGAAAAACAAGCTTGTTGCCGAAGCCAAGGACAATATTGTTAAGGTGCCAAATTAATTGCATGCTTTATTTTCTTTGAAAGCTAACAAAGCTGATTTAATAAGTTGATTTATGTTTCATGTGTTTTTGTAGTCTTGCTGCAAGAAGCTGTATAACTGGTTGAAGGTGGCTCCTTACCGGCCTGACCAGCAGGTAGAGGAGGACGATGACCTCATGGATGAGTCGCAAGGAAAGGGTATCCGTGTTCTTGGGGTAGCATTTGCTTCCGGCAGGTACACTTTTGTTCTGAGTGAGCGAATATATTCCACATGATTTTGAATAGGGATGCACAATAAAAATTTAAATCATTTAATTTTTATATTTCGGTTATTTAATGCTGATTTAAAGTGAGTCTCAATTTAACTTAATTTATCCTATATTATGGCAATTTTTAACACGTACTATTGGCCGTAAATTCATTAGAAATATCAGCGTATCATACTTTTGAATGGTATCTCATAGTGTTTGCTTGTGTTTTTGTAGAGATACACCAGTGTTTTGCTCCCTTATTAATGGTGAAGGAGAGGTTGTGGACTTCCTCAGGCTTCCTTATTTCCTAAAGAGGAGAAATGCATGGAGAGAGGATGAAAGAGAGAAAAAGGTGAAAAGCAGAAGCCCTGCGAATCTTTTTTTTGTTTGTTTGTTTTTTGTTTTTTTTTGTTATTTCAAGTTGACCTTAATATTGGCACTTTGAAAACATTTGTTTTTTGTGTTTCCACAGCTTCAAGATATTGAAAACCTCAAGAAATTCCTCCTTAGTAAGAAGCCTCATGTTGTTGCTGTTGCTGGGGAGAATCGGTGCGTTCAGTGTTTTGTTTTTGTTCAGTACTGTTTTTTTTTTTTTTATTTAACACATTTCAAGTTTAACTTTTTTTTTTTTTTCACCGTGCTGATGCTTTTCTTGGATGTGTTTAGTGATGCTCACATGGTGATGGAGGACATCAAGCGTACTATCAGTGAGCTGGAGCAGGACTCCTCTCTGCCTGCCGTCGGAGTGGAGCTGGTGGACAGTGAGCTGGCTGTGCTTTATATGAATAGCAAGAAGTCTGAGGTCGGTGCAATGGAATATTTTTACCCATAAACCCTTGTTGAAGACTCTGTGCCTTTTCTAATGTTTCTTTCACATACTGCTTCTCTCATAGGCGGACTTCAGGGACTATCCACCTCTGCTTCGGCAGGCTGTGTCTGTGGCTCGCAAGATTCAGGACCCACTAGTGGAGTTTTCCCAAGTCTGCAGCAGCGATGAGGATATTCTGTGTTTGAAACTGCATCCACTGCAGGTACAAGCACGTCCTTGCGTCTCATGACCACCTTTTTGCCTTTTATACTTTTTGATTTGATGTGTAATTGATGATGTATGAAATTCATCCTTGCACTGCTATTGTTAGATTATGTATTATTTCCTTTAATCACTTCTCATGTATCGTCTTTCGTTCCTCAGGAGCATGTTGTGAAAGAGGAGTTGCTGGGCGCTCTTTACTGCGAGTTCATAAATCGAGTGAATGAGGTTGGTGTGGATGTGAACCGGGCCATTGCTCACCCTTACACCCAGAGCCTGGTCCAGTACATCTGTGGCCTCGGACCTAGAAAAGGCTCACACCTGCTCAAGGTAAAATCTCTATTCTCTCATTTGATGTTCATCCTCTTTTTTTTCACCTTTATCTAGACAATGGGATTCTATGATGTTTAGCTAACTATGAATCACAAGATGTTAAAATCATCATCTGCACATTTCCAATGTTCTTCAGATTCTTAAACAGAACAACACTAGGCTGGAAAACCGAACCCAGTTGGTCACCATGTGCCATATGGGACCCAAAGTCTTCATTAACTGTGCTGGCTTCATCAAGATTGACACTGCCTCTCTTGGAGACAGGTAATGTTAGTGAATGATCCAAAGCTCACTCTGAATTATGCTCATACAGCCAGAAGATGTGATGAAATAATATCTTCCTTCCTTCCTTCCTTCTGTAGCACTGACTCTTATATCGAGGTCTTGGATGGTTCTCGAGTGCACCCTGAAACGTATGAGTGGGCTCGTAAAATGGCAGTGGATGCTCTAGAGTACGACGAGTCTGCAGAAGATGCCAACCCAGCCGGAGCATTAGAGGAGATCCTTGAGAACCCAGAGAGGCTGAAAGACCTGGATCTGGATGCCTTCGCTGAGGAGCTGGAGAGACAGGTCAGCTTTGTCATAAAGTTGCATAGTTCACCTTTTATATATTTTGTAAGAAGTGGAATTCATTTAAAGTGACAAATGAAGACACTTTACTGAACCGTTCTATATTTTACTGTACTATTTGTTGTTGTTTTTGTTCCTTTCAGGGTTATGGTAACAAGGGAATTACCTTGTATGACATCCGAGCAGAGCTTAGTTGTAGATATAAAGATTTGAGAGCCCCGTACAGGCCTTCCAACACGGAGGAGGTCTTTAACATGCTCACCAAGGAGACTCCTGAGAGCTTCTATATTGGTAAATAATACCTAAATGTTTTTAGATGTTATTGATGTTATAGTCCTGAGACTGTTGGTAATATTTTCCTAAATCTCTGTGCATGTACAGGTAAACTGATCACCTGTGTGGTGACTGGCATTGCTCATAGACGGCCACAAGGTGAGAGCTATGACCAGGCCATCCGTAATGATGAGACGGGTCTCTGGCAGTGCCCGTTTTGCCAGCAAGACAACTTCCCTGAGCTCAGCGAGGTGGGAATTGGTTCTGTTACGTTTTCAAGAAATAAGACTTTATCGCGAGCAAAATTACTTATATCATTGTGGTTTTCTTAGGTGTGGAATCACTTTGACAGCGGCTCTTGCCCTGGTCAAGCCATCGGAGTGAGAACTAGGTTAGATAATGCTGTCACAGGCTTCATACCAACAAAGTTTCTAAGTGACAAGGTGGTGAAGCACCCTGAGGAGAGAGTCAAGGTGAGCGAATATTCTCATATTTCCTTTCTGTACTCCTATCTGGTGGTAATTTATAAACTATATAAACCACAAATATGTAGTAGATATGGAAGTCTAAAAACCTTTTTACAAACTGACTTGCCTCTTCTCCGCTGCTAGGTTGGCATGACCGTGCACTGCCGCATCATGAAGATTGATATTGAGAAATTCAACGTGGATCTCACATGTCGAACATCTGACCTGGGTGACAAGAACAATGAATGGAAGCTTCCCAAAGATACCTACTATGATTTTGATGCCGAGACAGATGATGTGAAACAGGAAGAGGAGCAAAAGAAGAAACAGCAGCGAACCAGTCAGTACTTAACAAAGCTTTTCAAAGAACATTCATTTTATCATCTTTGTCAAGTGACATGACTTTTGTTTTGTGTCTTCCAGCTTACATTAAGCGAGTGATCGCTCACCCGTCTTTCCACAACATCAACTTCAAACAAGCGGAGAAGATGATGGAATCCATGGACCAAGGTGATGTGGTGATTCGACCCAGCAGTAAAGGGGAGAACCACCTGACGGTCACATGGAAGGTGGCTGATGGAATCTATCAGCATGTGGACGTCCGTGAGGAGGGTAAAGAGAATGCGTTCAGCCTTGGACATACTCTTTGGATCAACACTGAGGTGAGCCTCTTGCTGTGTTTGTTGTTGGGGTTTTTTTGGCTGCATTTACTTAAAATGCCAATATTGTGAAATTGTTAAAAACTACTTTTGTGTTAATATTTATTTCTGAATGTAGCTTATTTCTGTGATCAAGACTCACGCCTTCAGTGTCACATGATCCTTCAAAAATCATTCTAATATGCTGACTAAGTGCTTTTCTTAATTTTAATGCTGTATATTCTTACGAAAACCATGATGTGTGTTTGTTTTTATTTTTAGATTCTTTGATTTTTTTTTTTTTAATACAGTTCAAAAGAGCAGCATTTTTAAATTAGAAATCTAATAATAATCATGGTTGTCTATAGGAGTTTGAGGATCTGGATGAAATCACAGCCAGGTACGTCCAGCCAATGGCTGCATTTGCACGAGATCTGCTCAGCCACAAGTACTTCCAGGATTGCAATGGAGGTGATAGGAAGGTGTGTTAACATTTTTAGGACCCACACTTTTCTTTTCTCTTTATCTTGATTTCTACTCTTTTTAGATATAAAATGGCTGCTAGAAATTTTACAATTGTGCACTTATTATTTCAGAAAATGGAGGAGCTTCTTGTCAGGACCAAAAAAGAGAAGCCGACATTCATCCCCTACTACATTTCAGCTTGTAGAGACCTGCCAGGCAAATTTCTGCTGGGTTACCAGCCTAGAGGGAAGCCAAGGTAACACTCATTAACCTGCCAAACAGAGCACAACTATAATATATATATATTAGGGGTGGGAATAGATTTTCTTTTTTTATCTAGATTAATTTTGAAATTAATCTAGATTAAAATGGCTCATTTGAGATCTGTCAAAGGCATTCATAATTTGTGTGCTACCTATTATATTTGAGATATCTGT
>JAUMHG010000024.1:3660059-3676351 GCA_032359395.1 Enteromius anoplus
CTATACATCCGCGCTAAAGGTGAAAGTCACCATAGCTTGTAGTATAGACTCCAACCCAACTTTGTAAATAGATTAACTGCAATATTTTTTTTATTGCGCGATAAGAGTCTCGCGTTAACGCCGATAACGGCCCACCACTTTATATATATATATATATATATATATATACATCTCAATCATGCATTTGTAAATGTTTTGTTTTGTAGGATAGAGTATGTAACCATCACTCCAGATGGCTTTAGGTATCGCTCTCAGATGTTTCCTACAGTCAATGGTCTCTTCCGCTGGTTTAAGGACCACTACCAGGATCCTGTGCCAGGTTAGTAGTCTCTAGCTTCACTCAACAGCTCTGGCCTAGTATTCTTATTTTCCATGTAATGTTTTTGTTGTCTCTCTCTAAAGGCGTCACACCAACCAGCAGCAGAACAAGAACACCAGCATCTGTGAACGCCACACCTGCCAACATCAACATTGCCGGTATGTCAGAAATGCTGATGTCTTCCCTGAAAACAACAAGATTTTTATTTATTAATTTTTTTTAAATAATGTATTTTTAAAACCCAAATCTGTCAACTCGCTCTCAGACTTGACTCGAGCCGTCAACGCTCTCCCACGAAACATGACGTCTCAGATGTTCAACGCCATAGCCGCAGTTACAGGCCAGGGCCAGAATCCCAACACCACGCCGGCCCAGTGGGCCTCCAGTCAGTATGGGTACAGTGGCGGCAGCAGTGCAGGAGGTGGCGGCAGCAGCAGCGCTTACCACGTACGAAATCTGCATCTATGCACTCACTTAACTATTTACCTCACTAAACCAAAACCAGGCCTGCTTATATTTCACATTCCTTTCCTGATTTTTCAAGGTGTTTGCAACACCCCAGCAGCCGATTGCCACGCCATTGATGACCCCCAGCTACTCTTACACCACACCTGGCCAGCAGCAGGCCATGACCACGCCGCAGTATCCCAGCAGCACCCCACAATCCTCACACGGACACCATCAGCATTCGTCCTCCACACCATCCTCCTCATCATCGAGAGTGCGGACTCCACAGCCTAAGTCAGTGCTGCCTCTGCTTTCTTAAATGCGAAACCATGGCGCATGATGAATTTTATGCGTGAAAATTCAACGCTATAACCATTTAAATTTGAATGAGTGACAAAAGCAGTGAGAATGGCATGGGTGTATAATATGCAATAGCCAACAATCTCAAAATCATCCGGATATTAAGTAAAGATCATGTTTCATTCAGATATTTTGTACATTTCCTACAATTAAATATCAAAATTTCATTTTTGATTATGCCAACCAAAATTATTATTTAGATAAGTTTTCATTAGTAATATGTGTTGCTAAGGACTTAATTTAGACATTTTTAAAGGCTTTTGTGTGTGTGTGGTTTCTATTATGACTTCTATAACAACATCTGTGCTTGGTACATAATCCATTACAAAACAAAGTTCTAAAACCCCATCCGTTTTCCCTGCAGGACAACTTCCCACACCGCCGTGGATTGGGGTAAGATGGCCGAACAGTGGCTGCAAGAGAAAGAAGCAGAGCGGCGAAAGCAAAAGACGCCCCGCATGACGCCCCGACCTTCACCCAGCCCCATGATCGAGAGCACGCCCATGTCCATCGCCGGAGACGCCACTCCCCTCTTGGATGAGATGGACCGATAGGAGTAGGGAAGGGGGGTGTTGACATCTCATATAAAACCCAATCCATCCACATCCCATCTCTCACCCTCCCATCTTTCGCTCTTTCGCTGCTAGAAGTATTTCTTTGAGTCATGCAGAGCTACTGATACAAAGACAAACACTTGAAATATGGTGACGACAAACAGATTTAGGAAATGGACCTACAATAAATGTTTGTCACAAGGGTTTTCTTTTCTTTTTTGTTTTTCTTTTAAGTACGTGCATAATGCACCCCCTTTTTCATTTCAGTTTTTTTTAACAAGATTTAAAAGGAAAGGCTTAAAGCATGAGACGTTGCATGATTTGTGCCCATGAGACCTGGCATTCAATCAACGTAAGATCATTAGTTCAGACCCACACAGAGAGCTTTTCTTTTTGTATCTGGCTTAAACATTTAAATAAAACCCTGTTTCAGTATGAACCAGAGCACTGTAATGATTCAAAATCTGTGTTCTGTTGAGCTGTTACGCAAAGAATTAAGCGCTGGGGAGCTTTGTTAATCTATTTAGCAACTCATTCATCAGTATGTGACTTGGAAAGCGATCCTGTAAATGTCGTGTTTTTAGTGATCATTACAGTGATAAGAATATGCATTTGAAATTCAAAACATTGAGGAGTGATGTTTTTAAGTTCATCTTTGAGTTGGAATCAGACATCACTTTTCATAATGTGCTTATACGAGTAAACTGAACTATTGTGCTAGAAGATGTTTTTTGCTTTTTCAGTTTCAGGGCTGTTTGTGAATGTATCTTTGCTGGGCCAGACTTCCACACAGTGTTTGCACACATGCTGTTTTTAACAGTGTCTTTCCTTCATGTACAATCCCATGTATCACTATAGACTGAAAAGGTGACATTTATGAACAGGCTCCTTATACTGTGACAATGCTTTCACAGCAAACACCCCCCAACAACCAGTAAAGTGAATCTTCCAAGTTCTGGGAAGTGCTTCTGACCTGATCATGTGTTCTTTTAGCGTTGAGGCTAAGCTATGCCTTTAGGTCAGGATGGGAAGTGAGCTCCGTGTCTAAAGCATTCTGTTCAGTATGTTTCACTGCTGACATCCATTTGGTTTCTTGCCTTTGATAAAGTTGTCCAAATTAAACCCTTCTGATTCAAGTGTTTTTATTCGTTTTAAACATCTTCAAGCAAGTAAAGAAGAGTGTGTCTTCAGACTTCAAATAATTTCAGATTGTGATTATAAGGAGAACTCTTTTAGTCACGTTCGTTGGAAACTTAATGCAATTTACTCTGCTTACTCAAGTCCTCAAATGGAAAGCAACGCTACTAGAGGTTAAAAATACTAACCTTTCACACCTTTTTGTGATTTTTTTATTCTTTGTTGAAGACTAAAGCAGACATTTCAATCGCACACTTTATTTCTGTTATAGTGTGACATTTGTGGAGCTGCTCATTTTCCTTTCACAATTTTTGTACAAGAGATGCTTCTTACGTCTTAACAATTCTTCCATTTAGCTCACAGTGGGAATCTCGTGTTTGTGCAGAGGGCAGCAGAGCCTGTGGTCATGAGTGCTAGCATATGTATCATATTAGCCAGAGAAACTCATGATGCAATGAAAAACAAGGGCTGCATTTACAAAACCACCATTTAATGTATTCTACTCATAAGCATTGCTGTTTTCTAAGACAAAAATCAAATGTGAAGGCAGAACTCATTATTGTCCAATTACAGGAATTTGTATCGCTTTATGTAATAGACTTGAAATACAGATTTAAATCTCTTTATGAAACTGCTTGAGACAAAAGAGAACATATTCTCTCTATTACTCCGTAACTAAATAATAATGATCATAATACAGAAAAATGCTTTCAAATTTATAACTAGTAAACACATGAAATGTGTCATGGATTTGTTAATAGACTTTTAGGTGAAATTTCTTCTTTCATCTCACTGGCCAAGTCCTCTGTAGTATTATTTTCTTGAACTCAAAGATGTCTGTCGGGATTATGGGACAGAGTCTGGATCCCAGTATCACTTCTGTTACCATTTGAACATACGTTTAGTCAATGACAGCAGCTCGATTGCCTCTTCTTATAACTTTCATCAGAATTGTTAGAGATTTCTGTGAAGAAAAGATGCATGTATTTGACCATAGTAAAATATTTTCAGGGTAAAACATAAACATAAAATGTCTTTAAAAAGAACTTACTGACAATATCACTAGCTTGTCTAGATTTCTTCTCCAGCATAGATAATACAGTTGCCTCAAATGTAAGTGATGCAACCCGTAGAAAGAAATCTCTCACACTTTCCCCTACAGAGGACAACAGACATTATTCATATGTTATGTCATGTTACTTACATAATAATAATGGTTCCTAACATGAACGATATTGATAACATTATCGTTTTTCAAATGTTTTTGCTCATTTATATTTTGGTGGAAACCACAATATTTTTTTTCTGGATTTTGTGATGAATAGAAGGTTCAAAAGAACAACGTTTATTTGAAATATCATTTTTTTTGTAACATTATACATGTCTTAATTGTAATTTTTGATCAATTGAATATTTCCTTGCTTCATAAAAATATCAATCTCTTTATTTAAATCTGACTTACCCCAAACCATTGAATGGTAGGGTAATATAACAACATCTATTTTTAAAAATGTAAAATATTAAGAACTGTTCCTGAGCAGTAAATCATTATATTAGAATGATTTCTGAAGGATCATGTGACACTGAAAACTGGAGTAATTCAGCTTTTATCTCAGGAATAAACTGCATTTTAAAATTAAAATAGAAAATACCATATTTTATATTGTAATGCTATTTCATAGTTTTAGCAAATAAATACAACCTTCATTACAAGATTTTTTTAAAAATGTATTTATAAAAATACTACATATTATTTTGAACTGCTGCTCAGACATAAGAACTATTTTGATGACATCCTGTGGTTAAAAGTCTTTCAGACCTGACAGTGCAGACACGGCCCAGTACTCTGCTCTGATCTCCTCAGAGAGCCGAACGGCCTCTTGCTCCATTTGGGCCAAAAGATCAGGGTGCTATGGGAGAGAAAGATTCATCTAGACTCTCAAGGAAACACCATTTGGGGATTTTCAGTGTCATTTCAAGCATTTTTTTTATTTCTAAAAATATGTTCATGTGCCAACATCATGTGAAAGTCACAGTGTGGTGATTGATTTTTCAAAGGCTTTGAATTATAAACTGAAAATAACTCACACTAAGATCCTTCTTGGTTCCCACGAGGAAGAGGAGAACACTAGAAGGGTCATTGTCTCTCATGGCATCCTCAAGCCACTCTCTGAATACAGAGACAGACACGATTCATGACTATTCAGACAGTGTTTCAAACCAAACAAGCGGTCGTACTGTACCTTGCGTGATCCAGAGAGTTATAATTGCTCAGGTCAAACACAACAATGATGGCTGGAAAACAAAAGACACGTCGTTTTACACAATACACAGCAAGAGTATGCTTACTGTAGTGTGTTTTAGTACCTTGAGCTCCTCTGTAGTACGTGGATGCGACGCATCTGAACCGTTCCTGACCTGCTGTGTCCCATCTGCAGAGAAAGAGAGATCTGTGATTGAAGGATGCAACCACACGAATGACTGTTAGAGCAATAAAATACACAAAACTCACAACTGCAAACTGAAGGGCACCCCGAGGACCTCAAATCTCTCCATCTCAAAATCCACTCCAATAGTCGCCTTGTATGTCTTGTCAAATGTGTCTTTGCAGAATCTCGAGAACAGAAATATTACCAAATGTAGTCATGCAAACTTTTTTTAAATTATTTTTATTATTATTAAAAGCACAATGATCTGAATTGGAAATAGGTCAATTAACTTTACAGACTCTTACCTATTTATTAAACAGGTCTTTCCAACTCCTAAATCACCAACAACAATGACCTTGGCTACATTTAATCTGGAAAGGAACATTTGCGATTAATGTTGGTTCAAAGTGCATTACACATCTGTATCTGGGTTTATTTAGGAAGTTTTGCTTGCTTTGTGAAGACCAGCCAAAGTTCCCCAAGTGGGAAAGGCTTCAAAAACATACTTAACACTGATTATAATGGCAAAACAAATGTTTGTATATGTGTGTAACTTACCCTGTTTTCTGTCTGTGGCATGCCTCTTTAACAGTAATATTAAAGCCATCTTTGGTGTGCACTGCAGCGTCCCTTGTAAAGTACTGAAAAATTGACCAAATGACATTTGTCAGGTTAGAATTAAAATATCTAAATAAAAAGGTAACCTTTTATGTAATCTGGTCCGGCTGAGTCTGGTTTCTAACACTCAGTCTGTGATTAAATACAATAATCCTCTAAAATGAATGTGTTTGAGCAATAAGCAACAGCTATAGGGAGCAGACGAAACTAATGACTAATTAAAACATATTTTAAGAAGCGTTACCAAAGGGAGTTCATAGATGATCCTGTCTCCTTTCACAGGGGGTAGAGAGCTCATCATGTGAGTGCTTTAACAAGACCACACCAATACAACCGCAAATACTCAACCATGCTGTCCAGTCACTAGTGGGATTAAAAAAGGATAATGATAATGGTAATACATTCAAATCGAATAAAAATACTAGCATACATAGCAGTAATATTAATGGCAAATTAATAACAAAATATGATGTTATTACAAACATTAGCCGTATTTAGAAAGTAAGCAATAATAGTAAAAATAAATAAATAAATAAATAAAATGCTATACAACTTACCTTAAGCAAGAAGGCTTTCTTTTTTACATTTTACAATTAACGTTAGCCTATTTTAAACTTCACAATAACTTCGCTATATTATTAAGTCGACACATTTTGTTGTTGGCAAATAGTAGGCTGCCAGTTTTTTTTTCTCAAATGTAACAAACATATAAACAAGTAATTGTAGAAAAGTAACTTTTTGCTCTCACTGCTCTCACTCACAGTCCGCTCAACATAAGCCCGAGTCTCTGCGCTCGATATTTACAGCTCGCAAGTTAACTACAGAACCCATAATGCCTAGCGGTGTTCACGCGATAACTGCGTGTCTTAACGCGAACCCCTGCGATATACTGAAGGAAACCCCTCTCGTTCTTCCTTTCCCAACATGGCCCCGAAGGCGAAGAAGGAAGGTGCGTTAGGTTTATAGATTTTTTGGTTTAAAAACGAAGTTTATTGTGATTATATACAGCTACTTTTTTCGTTTAAGTGTAGTTGATATTGATATGTTCGTGTCTGTGGGTGTAATTAGGCGTCTGGAGTGAAATGACGTGGTTTTTAATGCAAGAAGTCCCGCGACGAGACGTCCTTAGTCACATTCGCGGCTAGCAAGCTAATATAATTGAGCTGCGTGCCCTCGCAGTCTCTTCACATCAGACTGTCTTTAGTGTTACATCCTTTAGCCGGTTGTCATAATCTGTTTTTTTAGGTTCTATGTGGGTTGTACAGAGTAAAATATAAGTAAATGACAGCTCAATTTGTCATCGTTAGCTTGTTACACACACGTGGCTAACCATATCTATCCACATCTAATTCATTACCAGTCAGTTTAGTTAATAAAAGAGTCCTTAAATGAGCCCTTAAAACAATATTGTTTTGAGATTCACACATTTGTGCATTTAAAAGCCCCTTCCCGAATGTAATCATGGTAATATCCATGTACACATAACGTACTTGTGAAAGTCTCATAGTTTATTGTAACGTTACCGCAAAACTTCACACTCCTTCATTGTATCTCTCTTAGACTGATTTGGTAACGTTAATGTTGCGTGGTCACAATTTTTCAACAGCTGTACCGGCTAAGACAGAGGCCAAGTCCAAGGCCCTTAAAGCCAAGAAGGCTGTGCTGAAGGGTGTCCACAGCCAGAAGAAGAAGAAGATCAGGACCACCCCAACCTTCCGCCGGCCCAAGACCCTGCGTCTGAGGAGGCAGCCTAAGTACCCTAGGAAGAGTGCTCCACGGAGAAACAAGTGAGATTTTTTTGTACTTTATACACTCTAAAATCTAGAGTGCAGTTGTTACTGGAGTTATGGATTACCTTTTAGGATGCAAATGATGGGAATTGCGATCAAAGCATGAAATTATGTGATTACAGCTTTTTAAACACTGATGCATCCTCACTTCCTCGTTGAGATATGGCTGAGGCTAAAGCATTAATATAATTGAATTTTTTAGTAAAATACCTACCTGTATATAAAATCTGTCTAATCTCTCTGGATCTTGTCAGGCTGGACCACTATGCCATCATCAAGTTCCCTCTGACCACTGAGTCAGCCATGAAGAAGATTGAGGACAACAACACTCTGGTGTTTATTGTTGATGTCAAGGCTAACAAGCATCAGATCAAACACGCTGTCAAGAAACTGTACGACATCGATGTGGCTAAAGTCAACACACTGATCAGGTAGCACATCAAGACTGTATTGATTCTCTACAAACATTTAAAACAAAATCTAAATCAAAATGCCTAAAAGCAATCAAGATGTATACAAGTGCATGTCTTAAACAGTATTATAGTATTATAAACAAATTGTAAAAAGTTTTTGCAGGTTGAAGCTTATTAACAAGAACTTCTATTTCAATAGAAATATTTGGGGAACATTCGTATATGATTGAATTACAATTTAAAAAAAAAAATTCTGAAGTGCAATGTGCTTATAGGAATCACTAATGCAGAGGAAATGCATTGTCAGATTTGTGATGCATTCTGAATGCTTTATTCATTGTTCCCTACAGGCCTGACGGTGAAAAGAAGGCATACGTTCGTCTTGCACCAGATTACGATGCCTTGGATGTTGCAAACAAGGTAAAATAGCGAATTTAAATCAGGGGCCTTGAGTTTAGCTGTAACCCTAATCAAACTCACCTGACATTAAGGTCTTAAGGATCCCTAGAAAATCACAGGTAAGTTTGATCAGGGTTGAAGCTAAACTCTACAGAGCAGTGGCACTCCAGGACTGGATTTGAGGAACCTAGTGTAAACGTTCATACTTGTATTAAACAATAGATGTTGTCAGTTTCATAGAGGTAGATTAAAAGCTGAGGGAATTGTCAACCTCTGCAAATAAACTAAGCTTCTGCCTGAATGATGCGTTCAAAAAAAAAAAAAAAGTGTTTTATTTATTTATTTGCAAAACATTTGTACTTTGACCTGTACTGATTGTAATCCTTTTGTTGTCTTGCAGATCGGCATCATCTAAAGTGCTCTTGGTCAGATGTACAGAAGAATAAATCTTTGTAAAAACAAATTTTGTGTTTGTGGCTTTATTTGTTTACATTTTTCGGAATTTAAAATATGGTTTGTGAAACACCTTTTTTTTTAATACCCAAAAGTATTCGGTTATACAGAAATTATAAAAGTAAGCCAGAGTGTCATCTAATTTTCAAACTTCATCACTGCAGATGTGTTAAATACAGTGGCGGAAAGAGCTCAACGCGCTGCAAACAGAAAAAAAACGACAACACATTAAGAAAACATCTTCATCAGTTTGACAACACAGGTGCTGCAAACAGCACGGACCACAACGGAAATGTCTCAGGGGGACCTCAAAAAGTGACGAACCCATCTTAGAGTAACTCTAGCTAACATGGCATTAAATTAATGTTTCACAGTTTAGTATGTTGTTCATCAGACTAGTCTAATAATATCCAGAAGACTGTATCATCAGGTTGTTAAAATAAACACAAAAAACGTACCTTTTAGTTCAGCGACAACATCTCTGCTCTGACCAAAAGCCACGGAACAAATAATCAGGACCCAGAGAGGTTCGTCACTACTGAAAAACATTTCCGTTGTGGTCCATGCTGTTTGCACCGCCTCGCTGTGTTTGGTTGCGTTGTGAGAATTTACAGTTTGTATGTGTTTTTTTCTGTTTGCGTGTGTTTTCTTCTGCTTGCATGTGCAAGTTTGCAGCGCGTTGAGCGCTCTTCTGCCACCGTATGCAAATGGTTCCGCACACCTCTGTCTCCTTGGTTACAGGTGCAACCAATGGTGTGAGTCTGAAGCGGGGATATCTGTTTAACTGACCAATGACAGATGGGGGAATGTTTTGGGGAATCTGCCATTGCTTTTGCAATTTTATTTGTTGATGCCAGAAGAATAGAAATGTTTATTTAATTTGGCAAATTTTGACTCTAGAACTTCAATTCAAAGTAATCTTAAAAAGTAGTGTATTTGAATTCACATTTATTTCAGAATACAAATGTGTACAAAAACATACATTAAAGTATATGAGAGTGTGTGTGTGTATTTATATATAGATATATATCCTACCGCTTAAGATTAAAGGTCTAGACTGTCAAGACTGTTTAATGTTTTTAGAAGAGGGAATATCAAAATATTTAAAATAACTGATTCTATCTTAATATATTTAAAAGTTAATTTATTCCTGCCATGGAATAACGGAATGTTCCACATTATTCAAATCAGTTTGAGTTGGTACTCAAAACACATTTATCTGTTATTATAAATATTAAAAAACTATTGTGCTTATATGATATGTATATATATATATATATATATATATATATATATAAAATATTACTATTTATTACTATTACAAAATCATCACCTTTTAGTCTGAATATATCATAAAACATATAGAAATGTAAAATTATATGCTGTATAAAATTTTGTTTCTATAAATAGTACATACCTTTACTTTACATTCTTAATTTATTAAAACGGTTATATTTAAAATATTAAATAAAATCATACTGAAGTACACACCAACCAAATACATTATGTACATTTTCATGATATGTCCTTCATGAAAGTACACCTCACAAAATCTACACTAACACGTTCTTCATGAAAAAAGTATTGGTAATTCACATTTTATCACTCACGCACAAAATTCTATCTATGACCAGACCTAAAAACAATGTTTTTTTTCTGCTTTAAAGTGCTGCCAATCAGATAGGAACACCACTGAGGACAGTGGTTTAATTCATCATTTCTCTTCTTCACTCTCGCAGAGAGAAAATATGTACACTCATGTATGTGCTCACGGAGGGGGTTACGCAGGCTCATAGCCAGCCCTTTTGTTTCTCACGGCAGCGCCAGATTCATTAGCATAAATTAGAATATTTCACCGCAAGAGAGCGACTCATAGCTATGCGTTACCTTCACATAACGACACACGTCCTCCCGCACCCCTCGACTCTATCTCCTCGCCCGCTGTAACATCTAACCCCCCTGCTGATTAAAGAGAGTGGAGGGGATCTTTAGCACAGCCACACCACGCCAACAGCATTACATTAATCTACATTAGAAACATTCATTACATGCTAAACCACTCAGGCAACATGCCTCTTCCCCAGCACACTCTGTATATCATATCATTAGCTTAAAGTATAAGGAATGAATATGAAAATACACTTCCCTGTTGAGACATTCCCTCAAGTAAAATAGTAAGACGTGGCTGAGGCAACACTATAATTGTATGGTGAAATCTAACAAAGGTAGACGATTTCAGTGTCATTTTATTACTTTAATACACACTATTTATGAAATGAAAATGTGTGTAAAAGTCATTTTTGGGTTGTGAATAGAGTCTGCAGGATGTTTCTGGTCACACAGCTACTCAGCGTGAGTGTGTGTGTGTGTGTAGGTCTTCTATCTCTCCACGTTTCCTTGAACACAGGATACGACAGCGAATAAATGTTGATCAGTGTTGATTCCGTTCAACGAGCGTGTGTCGACTGACAGTGTTCCTAAGCTGTGGCGAAAGGCGGCCATTAATCTTGGTCTGGTTTAAGTAGCATATATTAATTTGTGTCATTTTTACTAAGCCGAGACAGGAAGGGGCGCTCGCCAGTCCGTGTTTGACTGCTCACAGCAGCGGGACAAGGAGGAGGGGGGGCTGATGGCTAGGGGGAATATAGGGGAGGGGGGTCTTTTATGTATTGCATTGCTATCGCCGCCACTGCTGTCGTCAAAATCAAACAGCGGGACGCGGGAGAGCGGCAATCGCCGGCCTTTGAATTAAACTAAATGAACTCCCGGGGTGTTGGTATGGCAACCGTAGCTGGAAACGGCACCGCCTTTTACACTTAAGGCACGTAAGGAAATGAATGAATTGAAATGTGTCTGTAACGATAGGGATTTGGTGGCAGAGAGAGCCCTAATGCTGTTATATGGATCACGGCCATTGACTGCACCGCTGAGGGGCTGATTCTGACTCCACAGAGACAATAATAGCATCTGCAGAGCCTTTTACTGTAATTCTCTTTTTTACATTGAGCTACAAACTGCACCACAGACTAATATCAGACAGAAAAAAGGAGCTCCGTCGCATCTGCAAGCAAATTTCCTCTCTAAAGCAATTTTTAATCCAATAAGTGAGTAGATGTTTTCGCTGTAATGGCTCTGAATATGATATCTGTCAGACAACTATGAACAAAGCTCGCTTTGCAGAATGGCTGGCATTGATGCTGTGGATATCCAAACCGGCCACCGCTGCCATGCTTTTATGCACTTTAGATGCATTCAAATCTTTTCAAAGGAAATATTAAATGACCATTACGATTATTGTGCCTTATACTAAAACAAACAATGACAATAACTGTTTGTATTGTTAGTCCATTCATGCAAAAATAAGAAACAGCTTATCCCTTATTTAGAACGTAATAATGCATTTAGTTAAGTGCCGCATGATTAATCTAAATAAAATTGAGATATAGCCTATATGCTGCATGTTTCAGTTCATAGCGTGGCACTGTCTTGGTTTTACGTCAGCAGCTCATGTTTTCAGTAGCTTGTACCCAGTAAATTTTACTTCACACAAACTCCATCTCTGCATCCGCGAGTTTGGATCGCTTCTAAAGTTGGGAATGCAACATACACCAATCGTGCTTCCAAACTTGTGATAAGAAGAGCTTATTAAGTGGTTTTGGTCAACAAAAGAGAAGGCCCACTACGATTTTCCGCCAAAATACAAACTTGAGAGTGTAACACTTCAAGATGAAGATATTAAGATTACATTTCAGAACATTTCTACGTATTATTTTTTAAAAACTCTATATATTTAAAAATATATATATATTTCTTGTTTTAGATTTTATTTAGTACTTAATATACATATTAATGCTATATAAACACAAAAGTGTGAAGCCTTTCATAAAGCACAGCAAATATGAGGCTTTGAAAAAAATGTGATTTAAATCGCAATCGCAATTTTTACCGCATAACTTCAGTGCAAAAATCAACAACAAGGCTTGAATAAGGCTCAGTTTGCCACAAATTAGAATGCTGATGATTAATTTCATGGGTTGTGATGCCTTTCATACTGGAAAGGAGGAGAAGTGGGTTTAAATAAAGGTTTTGATCCTAAAGCAATGTGAAATAATATTAACATGGTGTCGTCAGCCAAGACTTTGTACCGAACACAGGTACGAAATGCAACAGTTCTAAACACACCCAGTGTAACCTTAAGCCATGTCAATAATTATTCCATAAAATAAGGGTTTGGGTTCCTTTATTGATCATCCGCAGGAGGAAAACACCTCCCACACAAAAAGCGCTTCTTCACTATTCACACGGGCAACCTGTTATCAGAGCTAATTAGAGACTCCCACCTCCGTTATACATTTCTGTAATTAGGCTCTTAAAACATGATTAACATGTCTCAATTACGCCAGTCATCATTTGCATAATTTATAAGGAGCTCTAATTGCGAGTGAGTTTAGACTTGAAGCCGGGTAATAACAGAAACACACAGGAAACATTATGCTGCTACTGAGGCATGTCCGTTCCAACGGCCCTAAGTATGATTAGCAATCACGTTCCAAATAAAACAGCAGGAGGAGAGACTCCCCTCATGTAGATGTAGCAAACACAATATTTCTCCACAATTCACCACGACGGTCGTTAGATATCTCGCCAGCTCTAAAATTACGTGGCGCAAGAAAAACAAATGAGTTGAGGAATGAAGCCCAAATTTTATTAAGCCTGATGTTGCAAGCACGACTACCGCTACAATCCAGGTAAAAGAACACTGTGAATAAATATGTGAATATTACAAGAGTAATACATCAAAATACAACCTTTACAAAATGTACTCTGTTTACTGGTGTTCATCTCATAATGGTTATATTAATACACGAAAGAAAGACATTTATTTGAAGTTGAAAGATATTTCGCGGCTGGATCTTTTGTTAAAGGTAAATGAATCACTACTCTGAGACAAGTGTGAGATACGTATAAGGTACCGCCACTCATTTGACACGAGATACAAGTAGGGGCAAGCTTGTTAGTGTGTGTACGTGTCAGGTTTTATTATAACAGTGTATTAAATATCTCCATATTGGTTTTAGCTTCATGCACGTGCCAGAAAGCATCATTTGTTGAATGCCACCTTAAATGAACTCTTGAAATCTACATGAAATACATTGTTTAACTTATTGGAAACATTTCATCCATCCAGCCAATCACCAATCAATAAACAGAACCCAAAAAGCCCTGTTTTCTTTTTTGTTTGTCTGTTTGGATCTGTTTCAGTCACACCAAAAAAATCTCTCTCGCTACTTAATAACCATAACTGACACAAAGTTTCAACATTTAACACTCGCCAGTGAATTAGAATCATGACACTCCATTTGTGTCTGTCTATTATTAAAATACATAAAGAGTACATGCATAAAACCCCAGCAGACCCTTGCGACTCTATGTCTAGGCCACTACATTAATTCAAATATCATATATTTTTTATGAAAAGACAAGGTTAATTCAAGCTGTATATCATCTGGTGACTGAATCTTCAAAAATGCAATATTTATTAATAATGATAAAATTTTTAAAGTTTGCCTATTCATGTTTTTTATTTTTTTTTATTTTCTAAAAGCTTTTGGAAATTGCATGGAACCAGTTTAAACTAGCCCTTACATTCTTCAAAAAATATGTTTTCTTTTCTTTTTGGTGGCTATTTTTTTAAGTTTTTTTTTTTAAAGCTCCATTCATGATCGGGCAAATGTACTGAATGTCTATGTGAAACAGGCCTGACGAAAGTCCCAAGGGTAAAAGGAGCTGAAACACGATCCCAACAAACATCCAAGTTAATGTCAACGTTTCCATACGCAACCATCTATATGTGTCAATCACCCAAATCAAACACGCACACATATACAGCGGCCTTGCGTTTCCAAGAGCATGCAGTACACAAATACACAAAGGCTCTAAATAATCTGAAACACTTGCGGCGCTAAAGCAGCCTTGTTTAAAAACCCCCACCCTGCATCACATCCTGTTCCGTGAGCCGCAATACTTGTTTATACTCGCACGCCGGCCTGTGCCGTGTTAGCTCGGTCAGGCCCTGTGTAAAAATACACAGCGAGGTCAGGAGTTCAGGCCGGCTCTGTCTGCTGCTGGCACACCGTACTGCCCCGCTTGTCAGCTGCTTGCCAGAGGAGGGCTCATCACCACGCCATCCCCCTGCACGGCTGTCAACACCGCGACGCCACTAACACGCCGCCACGCAACACGTGGTGTGCGCTGGGCAACTCGCAGCCGTGTCAATCTCGGCAAGACGGCCGTAGGTTACAAAGAATTACAGGAGCCGTGTCATTTCGTGCTCTCTCAACACATCTGCAGATGAAATATATTAGCAGAGCGAAAATTGATTGTTCCTGTCGAAGAAACTGTGTGGTGGCTGTATAGGAATTACGAGTTGCGCTTAAAGCAGCAGGCTGGGGTGCCTGAGGTGACGACGCAGTGGATCCAAACATTCAAAGTTCTTGTAAATCAAGGTTATTGTGAGCACAAAAAGTTCATTTTTTCAAAACACAGAGCCACTGTTTGATTGAGGCAAGGTTCCATGACCTCCACAGTCTGTTATGAAAGCTAAGACACAACTGTTCCACAGCCATTTCAACAAAACAGACCTGCTATGGATTTAATAACCTCGCTTTTCTGGAATCCACCTGGGACTCTACGGCTGCAACAATGTAAAACCATGAACGAGGCTGACTCTTTATAAAAAAAAAATTAAAAAATTAAAAAGGCCTCGACAAAAATGGTGGCTGCTCTCGTTTGGGTGCTCTGCACTCAGCACATTTGCAGTAAATGTCAAGGCAGAGGTTTGAGCCATTTTCTCAGTGGCGGCGCTGGATTTTTAGTGGTGTCTGTCTGTGCAGTGTGAAATTACACCCTCACATTAAAAAGAGACAGAAGTGAACCGAAGTACAGCTCACGGCTAATTCTGTAGGAGAGAGCACAGGGGGGTTTAATGTACAAGGACTTTTCAAATTAACCATCAGGGCTTGAGTTCATTTATTTTCAGTGTTTGCTAAACCATATTGCCCACAGCATTTTCAATAGTATTAGAAACTGACACCTAAAAACAATGAATCTTTTTTTTTCTTTCTATTTTCGGAGTGTTTTTTTTTTTAAGTCACAACCAGGCTAATATCAATAGAATCTACTTTAAAAAGCATCAAAAATCCTTTTTCTCTCTCAATTCCCAGGCCAGGACTACAAAAATAGTTTGCAAATGCTTGTAGCAGAATGTTTGATGGTGTAAATAAAACAAATATATTTCTATTTATATATATATATATATATATATATATATATATATATATATATTGACCTCATGATACACTGGATAATATACT